>JAAMPC010000155.1:0-67659 GCA_016771965.1 Brassica carinata
CCCGAAGCTGGAATCACGATTTGAAAGTGGGATAACTTCTTCATCCCAACTCCTATGAGATTTATTCAACTTCCTGGTGATTCTCCACCTTTATGCATCTAAATCAAGCTTCTTACAAAGTGATTCATCGTGGTTTGTTTGGAGCAATGGCGAAGCTGTTCTATTACCAAAGCTGAGAGCTGGAATCAGCTGATTTGAAAGTGGGATAACTTCTTCATGCCAACTCTATGAGATTTATTCAACTTCCTGGTTATTCTCCACCACCTTATGTATCCAAATCAAGCTTCTTACAAAGAGATCCATCCTGGTTTGATTGGAGCGATGAAGAAGCATGCTATTCCCAAGCGGGAAGCTGGAATCACTGATTTGAAAGTGGGATAACTTCTTCATGCCAAGTCCTATGAGATTTATTCAACTTCCTGGTTATTCTCCACCACTTTATGTATCCAAATCAAGCTTCTTACAAAAATTCATCCTGGTTTGATTGGACGACCAGAAGCTATTGCTATTACCAAAAGCTGGAATCAGCGATTTGAAAGTGGGCTAACTTCTTCATGCCAGCTCCTATGATTTATTCAACTTCCTGGTGATTCTCCACCACTTTATGTATCCAAATCAAGCTTCTTACAGAGATCCATCCTGGTTTGATTGGAGCGACAAAGAAGGCTGTCTTTATTCTGGCGGGAGCTGGAATCACGATTTGAAAGTGGGATAACTTCTTCATCTAACTCTATGAGATTTATTCAACTTCCTGGTGATTCTCCACCACTTTGTATCCAAATCAAGCTTCTTCAAGAGATTCATGGGTTTTGATTGGACGGCAGCGAAGCTGTTATTACCAAGCTGGAATCAATCCCGATTTGAAAGTGGGATAACTTCTTCATGCCAACTCCTATGAGACTTATTCAACTTCGGGTGATTCTCCACCACTTTATGTATCCAAATCAAGCTTACAAAGAGATTCATCCTGGTTTGATTGGAGCGTGAAGAAATGTGCTATTCCCAATGAGCGGAATCAATGATTTGAAAGTGGGATAACTTCTTCATGCCAACTCCTATGAGATTTATTCAACTTCCTGGTGATTCTCCACCACTTTATGTATCAAATCAAGCTTCTTACAAAGTTCATCCTGGTTTGATTGGAGCAGCCGAAGTGCTATTCCCAAAGGGGCGGAATCACGATTTGAAAGTGGGATAACTTCTTCATGCCAACTCCTATGAGATTTATTCAACTTCCTGGTGATTTTCCACCACTTTATGTATCCAAATCAAGCTTCTTATAAACAGATTCATTCTGGTTTGATTGGAAAAACGAAGAAGCGTGCTATTCCCAAAGGCTGGAATCACGATTTGAAAGTGAGATAACTTCTTCATGCCAACTCCTATGAGATTTATTCAACTTCCTGGTGATTCTCCACCACCTTATGTATCCAAATCAAGCTTCTTACAAAGTTATTCATCCTGGTTTGATTAGAGCGGCGAAGCTTTGCTATTCCCAAAGCTAAGAGCTGGAATCACGATTTGAAATTGGGATAACTTCTTCATGCCACCTCCTATGAGATTTATTCAACTTCCTGGTGATTCTCCACCACTTTATGTATCCAAATCAAGCTTCTTACAAAGAGATTCATCCTGGTTTGATTGGAGCAGCCGAAGAAGCGTGCTATTCCGGCTGGAATCACGATTTGAAAGTGGGATAACTTCTTCATCCCAACTCCTATGAGATTTATTCAACTTCCTGGTGATTCTCCACCACTTTATGTATCCAAATCAAGCTTCTTATAAACAGATTCATTCTGGTTTGATTGGAAGACGAAAATTGCTATTCCCAAAATGGAAAGATCACACGATTTGAAAGTGAGATAACTTCTTCATACTTGACTCATGAGATTTATTCAACTTCCTGGTGATTCTCCACCACCTTATGTATCCAAATCAAGCTTCTTACAAAGTTATTCATCCTGGTTTGATTAGAACAACGAAGAAGCGTGCTATTCAAACTAGAGCTGGAATCACTGATTTGAAATTGGGATAACTTCTTCATGCCACCTCTATGAGATTTATTCAACTTCCTGGTGATTCTCCACCACTTTATGTATCCAAATCAAGCTTCTTACAAAGAGATTCATCCTGGTTTGATTGGACGGCCAAGAAACTTGCTATTCCCAAACTGAGCTGGAATCACGATTTGAAAGTGGGATAACTTCTTCATCCAACTCCTATGAGATTTATTCAACTTCCTGGTGATTCTCCACCACTTTATGTATCCAAATCAAGCTTCTTACAAAGTGATTCATCCTGGTTTGTTTGGAGCGGCTTGACGAAACTGTTCTATTACCAAACTGGGAAACTGGAATCAACTGATTTGAAAGTGGGATAACTTCTTCATGCCAGCTCCTATGAGATTTATTCAACTTCCTGGTGATTCTCCACCACTTTATGTATCCAAATCAAGCTTCTTACAGAGAGATCCATCCTGGTTTGATTGGAAAGACAAAGCTGTCTTGCATTCCCCAGAGCTGGAATCACCTGATTTGAAAGTGGGATAACTTCTTCATCCCAACTCCTGAGATTTATTCAACTTCCTGGTGATTCTCCACCACTTTATGTATCCAAATCAAGCTTCTTACAAAGTTCATGGTTTGTTTGGAGCGATGACGAAGCTGTTCTATTACCAAAGGAGGCTGAAATCAGCTGATTTGAAAGTGGGATAACTTCTTCATGCCAACTCCTATGAGATTTATTCAACTTCCTGGTGATTCTCCACCACTTTATGTATCCAAATCAAGCTTCTTACAAAGATATTCATCCTGGTTTGATAGGACGTGAGTATCAGTTTTGAGTAAAGTAAAAGATAATCTGAGTTTTAGATAAGAATAGAAGAGATTAGAGTAGATTTGAGATTAAGAGACTAATGGAGAATCATTGTGAAAGGTATAGAAAGATTGATTTGTTTAGGACTGTCTAAAACTTTTATTAATGAGAGAGTTTACAATATATAGACTTTAGATCCTAGGGCTTCATAAGGATAAGGTAGAACAAGCATGTGTAGTCAATGAAGAGAGAGCCTAATTCAAACTGAACCAATGAGGAGCTCCACGTGTGACGGATGGATAAGGTTTGCTTTCCTTTACAGCTCGCATCCAGCCTGTGGCAGTCCCTTATCCTATCTTCATGCCTTTCAGGTTACTCCCAAGGTTAACTCCTTAAGTTACCTTTCACCTCAAGGTAGAGTAACTTCATTTGGCTGTGTCATACTTATGCGGACAGTGCGGCCAGTGTCTGACCTGTACGGTCTTGTCTCGACCTAACTCCTCTTCCTTCTTCCTCAACCCTTGTTCCCAATGTTTCCTAAGCCTTCATAGTTTAACTCCTTATCTCAACACTCCCCTCAAACTTAGCTTTGTGAAAGTCTAAGCTTGGATGGCTATGAGATCTTCCTCATTAAAACCTCACCAAGGAAAACCCATTGGGACAAAACCTTGATGAGGGAAGAGTAAAGACCTCACAGCCAAGAGGATCAGCTCCTTCTCTTCCCAAGATCAATGAGGCCCAACCTGATGTGAATGGACTCCATTGTCTTCTGTCTTGCAGCCTTGGTGAACATCAGCCAACTGATCTTCACTCCTTGTATAGCATGGCAAGATGACTCTAGAATGATCATCTGCCTCACTGTGACAATCAACTTCAATGTGCTTGGTTCTCTCATGAAACGAGTTGGAGGCAATGTGGATGGCTGCTTGGTTATCACAATGCATTGTCATTGGCGTGGATTGATCAATCTCAAATGCTTCAAGATGCCTTTGATCCACACCAGCTCGTTGGTAGCTTCAGCATAGCTCTATACTCAACCGCTGACGAGAGACCACATACGCTGCTTATCTTCCACGTAAAGTTGCCTCCAATGAATGTGCAATAGCCTGTGGTTGATCTCATGTCTGCTCTATCACCAGCCCAATCCGCATCACAGTATCCAACCACTTGGTGCTCCCATTGCAACCCATCCATACTCCTTGATCAGGTGAGCGTTGAGATACATCAGATCCTCTCAACCATCGCCAATGATGTTCCTTAGGCACTTGCATGTGTTGACTCACCTGATTCACAGCAAAACAAATGTCAGGTCTAGTTATGGTAAGGTAAATCAATTTACCAACTAGTGTTCTATAGAGTTTAGGATCGATAAGGTTTGCGTCTTCAATCTCCCTCTCGTGGGACTTTGTAGCCATCTTCCATTGGCATCCTTGCTGTCTTGCCTCCATAAGCACCTGTACCTTTCAAAGATCAAGTGCATACTTCCTTTGGGACATGAACAACCCTTCCTTGGATCTACATATCTCAATTCCAAGAAAGTATTTCATTTCTCCCAAGTCTTTAATCTCAAACATGGATTTAAGAAACTCCTTGGTTGCAATGATACCTTCCTTATCACTTCTGTGATAATGATATCATCAACATACACAAGGAGTGCAATCATACCTGAGGGAGTAGTGAGTGTGAAAGAGTGTGATCTAGTTCAGACTTCTTGAATCCTCGGCCATTGGGTAGTGCTCAGCTTGTTGTACCAAGCTCTTGGTGATGCTTCAATCCATAGATAGCTTTCTTTAGTCTCGACACATTTCCTCTCTTCACTAAGTGTTCCAAGCCTGGAGGAGGATGCATATACACTTCATCCTCAAGTTCTCCTTGTAGAAATGCATTCTTCACATCCATTTGCCATAAGCCCCATCCAAGATTCACAGCCAAGCTTAATCAATCCGGTTGTGTGTAGTTTAGCTCTGGTGCAAAGGTTTCAATGTAATCTTCTCCATAGGTTTGAGTGAAATCCCTTGCAACCAGTCTTGACTTCTTCCTCTCAACTGTTCCATCAGCCTTATACTTGATTGTGAAGATCCATCTACTAGTCATAGCCTTCTTCCCTCTTGGTAACTCACTCTCATACCATGTATCATTCTTGATCATAGCTCTGCCTCAGCTCCAACTGATTCCTTCCATTCTTTATCCATCATTGCCTCTTCATAGTTTCTTGGTATGTAGTTCTCATCCAAGTTTACCATAAAAGCACAATGTTCTTCAGGGTATTGGGCAAAGAACACACAACCTGAGAAGGATGCTCCACAACAGGCATTGTAGTACACTTTCGGCGTGTTTACCGAGGAAGGATCCTTTCTCAGCCTTGTACTTCTTCTCAATACTGGTTGGTTCTGAACCTGCTCCACTTGGACACTTTCGGTTCTGGTACTTCAGCCTGAGCTTCTACTTCTCCTTGGCTTTGATCACCTTGATTGTGAGAGCCTGAAACACTCTCTTCTTCTTCTTCACTCAAGGCTCCATCCGACCATCTTCTTGAGTTTCAGATTCCCTGCCCCCTCCACGACCAAGGTGAGGTGACTGATTGCTTCAACAGGGGCGGAGAACTCTCATGTTGGTTCCCTCCCCACATTTGGATCCTGGTTCATCTTGATACCTAGACCTTCAAAATCAGTCTTAAAGCCTGCCTTATCTGATGTTAGATCCTTTAGTTCCTCTTGATTCCTTTCTTCATAGTATCCTCTAGCTTCATGAACTTCATCTCTAGAGATTAGGACTCTTCTAGTATCTGAATCATAGCACTTGTATCCCTTTTGTGTTGTTGAATAGCCAATGAACATAGCCTTAGTGCTCCTTGCATCTAGCTTGTTTCTTAACTCTCTCTGGTACCAACACAAAGCATAAACATCAAATACTCTCAAGTGATCACTGATGGCTTGTGCTTGTTTAGAACTTCAAATGGTGCTTGATCCTTCAACACCTTTGTGGGAATCCTGTTGATCAAGTAACAAGCGGTAGCCACAGCATCCTCAAAACCTCTTTGGAACATTTGCTTGAAACATCATTGACTAGCAACCTCCATCAAGTGTGGTTCTTCCTCTGCTACCCCATTCTTTGTGGAGTATAGGGACAGCTTGTTTGATGCAAGATCCCATGATGCTCTAGATGACTCTTGAGCGCGTAGCTTGTGTACTCACCTCCATTATCTGATCTAAAAATTTTAATCTTGGCATTATAATGGTTAGTTACATAAGCTTGAAAGTTCTTAAATGCATCTATCACTCTATCTTTGATGGGATTAAAGTTAACCAGGTGTATTTGGATTTTCATCAATGAATGTGACAAAGTATTTATGATTGTCTCTAGATATGCAAGGTGCAGTCCACACATCAGAATGAATAAGATCAAAGCACTTATCATAAACACTAGTAGAGTTTGGAAACACATTTTACAATGCTTGCCTAAAATGCAAGCTTCACAATCCTTATTCTCAAATAAAACACCTGGTAACATCAAGTTTAAAGCCCTACCATGAGGATGTCTAATCTAGCATGCCACAAAGCATTTTTATTTAAGCTAGAAGCAGTAGTAAGCGAGCAATTGTTGGAAGCGAGGATCAAGTTCTTGACAAATACATCTCTCCTTTAGTGATTCCTTTTCCAATCAGTGGCTGCTCTCAATATCCTGAAACTTTACATCATTAGGACTGAATATAACATTGCAATTCAAATCAGTTGTGCATTTCTTAACAGATAGCAAGTTAGATGTAAATTAGGGCATGTAGAAAGCTCTAGTGTTCTTATCAAACAACTTCAAATTTCCAATTCCTCTAATAGGGATCTTGTCCATTTGCAATCATAACATGTCCACTAGTTGGTTCTATATCCTTAATCAGATTTGTATCACTAATCATGTGATGGGATGCACCAGAATCAACAATTAATGGCTTAGTTATCTTTGCTAGCATTATGACAAAGGTTCAAGGTGATCTAAATGCATTTAGTTCATGATTCATCCTAGCATTTCTAGCAAAGGTGTACTCATGTCTAGCATGTTTATTACTTTTAACTCTATCCATCTAGCAATATCAGCAACACAAGAAGATGTTTCATAGTCTTAGCTATCATGGATGCACCAAGGAGTACCCATGAGTGTTACCATTCTCCTTGAGCATTTTGATGAGAGCATCCATCTGGATCTCTGATGAAGTCTTGATCATTGCCACGGATGTTAGGAGCTCCTGAGTATGTCACCAGTGCCTTGCCATCACCCTCCGCCCTCTCCTTCAGCTCATTAGATGATCGGCTCCACTTGTTCTCAGAAGCATGATCTTGCCTCCCTTTCCTTCATGAACTTTGGAAGCCGGATGAGGATGTAGTATCCAGCACTGGCTCTTCTTGTGTCCATGCTTCTTGCAGTGATCACAATTGCCATTGAACTTCCTATCCTCATACTTGCCGTGTCTTTGTTGGCTTGTGTATCTCCTCATGATCAGTTAAGCGCGGCATTGGCTAGAGACAAGTCTCCTTTACCACCAAACAAGCCAATGGAGCCTTGCTCCTTTTGTATTTGAGCACACACATCCTCCAGGTCCGGAAGCTTCTCAGCCCTCAACATATGCTGAATCAACCCGTAGCTTGGATTCAATGTAGCAACAACCAAAGACCTTATCTTGCTCTCTCCTTTCATTTAGCAGCTCTGGATCAGTTGTGCCGGCCTCAGCATCTCCAGCTCTGACCAGAGTGTCAGGAACCTCCCAAATGCCTAGTGAACTCCATGTCCTCTGAGTTAGATCATTCAAAGCTTTCTTCACTTCAAAGACCAGCTGAGGTTAGAGGTGTTTCCATACACCTTCTTCATGTTTCTCACAGCTCCTTGGCTGTCTCACAATAGCTGTAATCTAGAATGGCTGGCTCCAGCGAGCTATGAAGAGGACATCACCATCATGTCCTCTTGTTGCCACTTCTCAGCTTCAGCTTCGAGACCTCTCCTTGTCTCCTCCTTGAGTAATGAGCTTTGGAGCCTCACCAGATGTGATATGCTTCCATAAACCCTTACTTCCCACAGCAGTCTTTACCATCCTAGACCATACTAGGTAGTTACTGCCCTTGAAAGTCATAGCAACCTTCATCTTGGAACCACTCTCCATCTTCACAGTTTCACTTCAATAACTTGTAAAAGACTTGATCTTGAGACTCAGAACTACAACACCAGCTCAAACCCTTCCGTGCCTTGTCTTTACTCTTCAAAGGACACTTTCGAAGCTAGATAAGACTTAGGTAATGAAGATGTAGCTCGGGATGCAGCTTCTTCCAAGAACACTCACACCACTTCACTTGATCTCTCAAAGTTTCAAGTTTGAATCTTCAAAGAAAGCCAAGAACTCAGATTGAAATCAACCTGGCTCTGATACCATATCAGTTTTGAGTAAAGTAAAAGATAATCTGAGTTTTAGATAAGAATAGAGAAGAGATTAGAGTAGATTTGAGATTAAGAGACTAATGGAGAATCATTGTGAAAGGTATAGAAAGATTGATTTGTTTAGGACTGTCTAAAACTTTTATTAATGAGAGAGTTTACAATATATAGACTTTAGATCCTAGGGCTTCATAAGGATAAGGTAGAACAAGCATGTGTAGTCAATGAAGAGAGGCTACTAATTCAAACTGAACCAATGAGGAGCTCCACATGTGTGACGGATGGATAAGGTTTGCTTTCCTTTACAGCTTCATCCAGCCTGTCAAGCAGCGTCCCTTATCCTATCTTCAACGGTCTGCTCAGTTACTCCCAAAGGTTAACTCCTTAAGTTACCTTTCACCTCAAGGTAGAGTAACTTCCCATTTGGCTGTGTCATACTTATGCGGACGTCTACGGCCAGTGTAATGACCTGTGCGGTCTTGTCTCGGCCTAACTCCTCTTAATGCCTTCTTCTCCTCAACCCTTGTTCCCAATGTTTCCTAAGCCTTCATAGTTTAACTCCTTATCTCAACACTCCCCCTCAAACTTAGCTTTGTGAAAGTCTAGCTTGGATGGCTATGAGATCTTCCTCATTAAAACCTCACCAAGGAAAACCCATTGGGACAAAACCTTGATGAGGAAAAGAGTAAAGACCTCACAGCCAAGAGGATCAGCTCCTTCTCTTCCCAAGATCAATGAGGCCCAACCTGATGTGAATGGACTCCATTGTCTTCTGTCTTGCAGCCTTGGTGAACACATCAGCCAACTGATCTTCACTCCTTGTATAGCATGGCAAGATGACTCCTAGAATGATCATCTGCCTCACCTGGTGACAATCAACTTCAATGTGCTTGGTTCTCTCATGAAACACAGAGTTGGAGGCAATGTGGATGGCTGCTTGGTTATCACAATGCATTGTCATTGGCGTGGATTGATCAATCTCCAAATGCTTCAAGATGCCTTTGATCCACACCAGCTTCGTTGGTAAGCTTCAGCATAGCTCATACTCAGCTTCGCACTTGGCGAGACCACCTTACGCTTCTTACTCTTCCACGTAACCAAGTTGCCTCCAATGAATGTGCAATAGCCTGTGGTTGATCTCTGTCTGCTCTATCACCAGCCCAATCCATCACAGTATCCAACCACTTCAGTGCTCCCATTGCAACCCATCCATACTCCTTGATCAGGTGAGCCGTTGAGATACATCAAGATCCTCTCAACCATCGCCAATGATGTTCCTTAGGCACTTGCATGTGTTGACTCACCTGATTCACAGCAAAACAAATGTCAGGTCTAGTTATGGTAAGGTAAATCAATTTACCAACTAGTGTTCTATAGAGTTTAGGATCGATAAGGTTTGCTGTCTTCAATCTCCCTCTCGTGGGACTTTGTAGCCATCTTCCATTGGCATCCTTGCTGTCTTGCCTCCATAAGCACCTGTACCTTTCAAAGATCAAGTGCATACTTCCTTTGGGACATGAACAACCCTTCCTTGGATCTACATATCTCAATTCCAAGAAAGTATTTCATTTCTCCCAAGTCTTTAATCTCAAACATGGATTTAAGAAACTCCTTGGTTGCAATGATACCTTCCTTATCACTTCTGTGATAATGATATCATCAACATACACAAGGAGTGCAATCATACCTGAGGGAGTAGTGAGTGTGAAAGAGTGTGATCTAGTTCAGACTTCTTGAATCCTCGGCCATTAAGGGTAGTGCTCAGCTTGTTGTACCAAGCTCTTGGTGATTGCTTCAATCCATAGATAGCTTTCTTTAGTCTCAACACATTTCCTCTCTTCACTAAGTGTTCCAAGCCTGGAGGAGGATGCATATACACTTCATCCTCAAGTTCTCCTTGTAGAAATGCATTCTTCACATCCATTTGCCATAAGCCCCATCCAAGATTCACAGCCAAGCTTAATACAATCAGTTATTGTGTAGTTTAGCTCTTGGTGCAAAGGTTTCAATGTAATCTTCTCCATAGGTTTGAGTGAAATCCCTTGCAACCAGTCTTGACTTCTTCCTCTCAACTGTTCCATCAGCCTTATACTTGATTGTGAAGATCCATCTACTAGTCATAGCCTTCTTCCCTCTTGGTAACTCACTCTCATACCATGTATCATTCTTGATCATAGCTCTGCCTCAGCTCAACTGATTCCTTCCATTCTTTATCCATCATTGCCTCTTCATAGTTTCTTGGTATGTAGTTCTCATCCAAGTTTACCATAAAAGCACAATGTTCTTCAGGGTATTGGGCAAAGGAACACACAGCCTGAGAAGGATGCTCCACAGCTTGGGCATTGTAGTACACTCGCGTGTTTACCCAAGAGGAAGGATCCTTTCTCAGCCTTGTACTTCTTCTCAATACTGGTTGGTTCTGAACCTGCTCCACTTGGACACTCGGTTCTGGTACTTCAGCCTGAGCTTCTACTTCTCCTTGGCTTTGATCACCTTGATTGTGAGAGCCTGAAACACTCTCTTCTTCTTCTTCACTCAAGCCGGCTCCATCCTGACCATCTTCTTGAGTTTCAGATTCCCTGCCCCCCTCACGACCAAGGTGAGGTGACTGATTAGCTTCAACAGGGGCCGGAGAACTCTCATGTTGGTTCCTACTCCCCACATTTGGATCCTGGTTCATCTTGATACCTAGACCTTCCAAAATCAGTCTTAAAGGCCTGCCTTATCGATGTTAGATCCTTTAGTTCCTCTTGATTCCTTTCTTCATAGTATCCTCTAGCTTCTATGAACTTCACATCTCTAGAGATTAGGACTCTTCTAGTATCTGAATCATAGCACTTGTATCCCTTTTGTGTTGTTGAATAGCCAATGAACATAGCCTTAGTGCTCCTTGCATCTAGCTTGTTTCTTAACTCTCTGGTACCAACACAAAGCATAAACATCAAATACTCTCAAGTGATCCACTGATGGCTTGTGCTTGTTTAGAACTTCAAATGGTGCTTGATCCTTCAACACCTTTGTGGGAATCTGTTGATCAAGTAACAAGCGTGTACAACATCACTCCAAAACCTCTTTGGAACATTTGCTTGAAACATCATTGACCTAGCAACCTCCATCAAGTGTCGGTTCTTCCTCTCAGCTACCCCATTCTGTTGTGGAGTATAGGGACAGCTTGTTTGATGCAAGATCCCATGATGCTCTAGATGACTCTTGAGCGCATAGCTTGTGTACTCACCTCCATTATCTGATCTAAAATTTTAATCTTGGCATTATAATGGTTAGTTACATAAGCTTGAAAGTTCTTAAATGCATCTATCACTCTATCTTTTGATGGGATTAAAGTTAACCAGGTGTATTTGGATTTTCATCAATGAATGTGACAAAGTATTTATGATTGTCTCTAGATATGCAAGGTGCAGTCCACACATCAGAATGAATAAGATCAAAGCACTTATCATAAACACTAGTAGAGTTTGGAAACACATTTTACAATGCTTGCCTAAAATGCAAGCTTCACAATCCTTATTCTCAAATAAAACACCTGGTAACATCAAGTTTAAAGCCCTACCATGAGGATGTCCTAATCTAGCATGCCACAAAGCATTTTTATTTAAACTAGAAGCAGTAGTAAGCGAGCAATTGTAATTGGAAGCGGGGATCAAGTTCTTGAAGCAAATACATCTCTCCTTTAGTGATTCCTTTTCCAATCAAGTGGCTGCTCTCAATATCCTGAAACTTTACATCATTAGGACTGAATATAACATTGCAATTCAAATCAGTTGTGCATTTCTTAACAGATAGCAAGTTAGATGTAAATTCAGGCATGTAGAAAGCTCTAGTGTTCTTATCAAACAACTTCAAATTTCCAATTCCTCTAATAGGGATCTTGTCCCCATTTGCAATCATAACATGTCCACTAGTTGGTTCTATATCCTTAATCAGATTTGTATCACTAATCATGTGATGGGATGCACCAGAATCAACAATTAATGGCTTAGTTATACTGCTAGCATTATGACAAAGGTTCAAAGGTGATCTAAATGCATTTAGTTCATGATTCATCCTAGCATTTCTAGCAAAGGTGTACTCATGTCTAGCATGTTTATTACTTTTAACTCTATCCATCCTAGCAATATCAGCAACACAAGAAGATGTTTCTATAGTCTTAGCTATCATGGATGCACCAAAGGAGTACCCATGAGTGTTACCATTCTCCTTGAGCATTTTGATGAGAGCATCCATCTCGGATCTCCTGATGAAGTCTTGATCATTGCCACGGATGTTAGGAGCTCCTGAGTATGTCACCAGTGCCTTGCCATCACCCTCCGCCCTCTCCTTCAGCTCCACGGCTAGATGATCCGGCTCCACTTGTTCCATCGAAGCATGAGCTCTTGCCTCCCTTTCCTTCATGAACTTTGCGGCTTGGATGAGGATGTAGTATCCAGCACTGGCTCTTCTTGTGTCCATGCTTCTTGCAGTGATCACAATTGCCATTGAACTTCCTATCCTCATACTTGCCGTGTGCTGCTTTGTTGGCTTGTGGTATCTCCTCATGATCAGTTCGCGCAGCATTGGCTAGAGACAAGTCTCCTTTACCACCAAACAAGCCAATGGAGCCTTGCTCCTTTTGTATTTGAGCACACACATCCTCCAGGTCAGGGCTTCTCAGCCCTCAACATATGCTGAATCAACCCACTGTAGCTTGGATTCAATGTAGCAACAACCCAAAGACCTTATCTTGCTCTCTCCTTTCATTTAGCAGCTCTGGATCAGTTGTGCTCGGCCTCGGCATCTCCAGCTCTGACCAGAGTGTCGGAACCTCCCAAATGCCTAGTGAACTCCATGTCCTCTGAGTTAGATCATTCAAAGCTTTCTTCACTTCAAAGACCCAGCTGAGGTTAGAGGTGTTTCCATACACCTTCTTCAATGTTTCTCACAGCTCCTTGGCTGTCTCACAATAGCTGTAAGCATCTAGAATGGCTGGCTCCAGCGAGCTATGAAGAGCAGACATCACCATCATGTCCTCTTGTTGCCACTTCTCAGCTTCAGCTTCGAGACCTCTCCTTGTCTCCTCCTTGAGTAATGAGCTTTGGAGCCTCACCAGATGTGATATGCTTCCATAAACCCTTACTTCCCACAGCAGTCTTTACCATCCTAGACCATACTAGGTAGTTCTGCCCTTGAAAGTCATAGCAACCTTCATCTTGGAACCACTCTCCATCTTCAGCGGTTTCACTTCAATAACTTGTAAAGACTTGATCTTGAGACTCAGAACTACAACACCAGCTCAAACCCTTCCGTGCCTTGTCTTTACTCTTCAAAGGACACTTTCGAAGCTAGATAAGACTTCCGGTAATGAAGATGTAGCTCGGGATGCAGCTTCTTCCAAGAACACTCACACCACTCTCACTTGATCTCTCAAAGTTTCAAGTTTGAATCTTCAAAGCGCCAAGAACTCAGATTGAAATCAACCTGGCTCTGATACCATATCAGTTTTGAGTAAAGTAAAAGATAATCTGAGTTTTAGATAAGAATAGAGAAGAGATTAGAGTAGATTTGAGAGATTAAGAGACTAATGGAGAATCATTGTGAAAGGTATAGAAAGATTGATTTGTTTAGGACTGTCTAAAACTTTTATTAATGAGAGAGTTTACAATATATAGACTTTAGATCCTAGGGCTTCATAAGGATAAGGTAGAACAAGCATGTGTAGTCAATGAAGAGAGAAACTAATTCAAACTGAACCAATGAGGAGCTCCACATGTGTGACCCGGATGGATAAGGTTTGCTTTCCCTTTACAGCTTCATCCAGCCTGTCAAGCGGCGTCCCTTATCCTATCTTCAACGGTCTGCTCAGTTACTCCCAAGGTTAACTCCTTCTAAGTTACCTTTCACCTCAAGGTAGAGTAACTTCCCATTTGGCTGTGTCATACTTGTATGCGGACGATGCGGCCATTAGGCTGTCGATCTTGTCTCCGACCTAACTCCTCTTAATGCCTTCTTCTCCTCAACCCTTGTTCCCAAGGTTTCCTAAGCCTTCATAGTTTAACTCCTTATCTCAACACGAAGAAGCTGTGCTATTCCCAAACTGGGAAACTGGAATCAACGGATTTGAAAGTGGGATAACTTCTTCATGCCAACTCCTATGAGATTTATTCAACTTCCTGGTGATTCTCCACCACTTTATGTATCCAAATCAAGCTTCTTACAAAGAGATTCATCGTGGTTTGATTGGAGCAGCGAAGAAGCTGTTCTATTACCAACCGGGAAACCGGAATCACCTGATTTGAAAGTGGGATAACTTCTTCATGCCAACTCCTATGAGATTTATTCAACTTCCTGGTGATTTTCCACCACCTTATGTATCCAAATCAAGCTTCTTATAAACAGATTCACAAAGAATTCCTTCCTTTAAGTGAGATCAATGTTCCTTAAGCTGAACAGAGAAAGCAAGAGATAAAGCAAGCAAAGCTGCTGGAAAATTCTTAGATTCAAAATTGAAAAACAAAAGCGGCGTCCCCTTGTTTCTTAAAGAAATGCAGACTCTAACCTAGGAGTAAACCAGGATGGTTTAATTCTAATTCTAATCTAATCCAATTGAAATTGGGTTATTTTAAAATCCTAATTGTCTTTGGTTTAAATTAAATGAAAGCCCAATAACCTAAACCCATTACATTGCAATTAAATCAAACCAACAAGCTGGTTCTTCTTTGGTTTATGATGGGCCACGACTTGAACTTGATTTGGAGTGTCTCTTAATGAGCTTTAGATCCTCCACGTCCTGTTAGGCCAGCTAGAAAGCAAGTGGATCAAGATTCTGGCTGCAACTCTCTTTTTGGACCGAAAAAGCCTTATTTCGCCTAGATCCAAATATAGCCCAACCCAGAAACTTCCTGACATGTTTTCCTTGTTCTCCATACATATTTGGACGAGGTGAATGGTCTCCATAGCTCCTGTTAAGCTCAGTTGGTTGAATCCTCTTTGTTGAGTCGTTTCAAGGCAGTACCAGCAGTTCTTCTCTTCTCTCATCGAGCGTCATAGATCATGCCAATAAGAGTATGATACTGTCCATTAAACTGCACCATGATCAGTGGTATAGCTGACCCATACATTGGCTTCAATCCATTGATTCCAATCCTGATCAGGATCACACCATCCCCTCCTCCTTTAAAAGGATTTGTCCTCAAATCCAAGCTCTGTAGGATGATAGAACCTTGATAATTTAACTCCAAAGTTCCTGACCTGGCCATGAGATATATCATCACCTCTCTAGTCTCTCCAGGATGAAACACAAAGCTCTGCAGTCCTTCTTCATGTCTCAGCAACATCTTGGAACTTTCCTCACTGCATATGACTTCTAAGGCAGATGATTTCTCCACTTTGTTGAGTTTGCTGTTGAATGCTTCTCTCCAGGATGATCGTACCCACGTCCTTCTCATGAACATGAGACCATGTACTCTCAGTTTAACATCCTTCTGGTCAGGTGGTCGTGTGGTTTGGTCCCCATACTCATTCTCAAGCTTTGGCATCTTTTTAACCACAGCAAGTTTCTGTTTTGTTGATCTCAGCTGGTTCTGATCAGTTATGGGCCTGATCAAGGGCGTGTTACCTCCTGTTTCTCCTCTATTTTTGCTGCAGATACTCAAGATCACACCATCCTCTCTCCCTTCAAAAAGATTTGACCTCAAATCTTGTTTTTCAGGAGTGAAGAAACCTTGCAGATCAAGCTTGTATGAAATTGTTTTCTGCACCAGATTGTTGTTACTTCTTATACTAACACTGAAGCTTCCTCCTGGTTCAAAAACAAAGTGTTGCAGACCCTTGAAAAACCTCAGATGCTCCACAAGATTGAACTGAACACATACAAAGGCTGGATCAGTAAATCACAAGAAAAAGATCTAATGAATCCACCTTGTTCAATCAAAGTCTCAAGTAACTCTTTATGAACTACAAGCCTCATCAAGTTCTTCTTCTTCTTTAACCTTGTTTTGGTGGTGAATAAGACCACACAAAGCTCCTGGTACGTGCTCCTCTAGCTGTAGTTGAATGGCTGAATGTTCTCCTTGAAAAGGAATGGCCAATGCTGGTTCAATCTCTGGTATCTTCACAGCGGTTTTGCTGCAATCTTTTCTTTCTCCTCAACTGGTGCCTTCGATAACAAGTTAGCTCATCATCTCCTGATGCTGGGCGTGGGACTGGCCTCTGTTGTGGTTTTAGTCACAGCAGTGAGTGATTCAGCTATCATGTTCCTTAGGTTTTCTTTGAACTGTATTGCTCTGCATATTGTCAAGATAATCAAGATGTGTTTGCAGTAGCTGCGGCTTTTCGTTGTGCCTCACGATCATAGCAGTTACGTGGCTCTTCTCTGGATAACCTAACGTGCTTGAGATGATCTAGATTGGATTGGCAACCGTTCCAGATCAGTTTGACCATACCTCTTTGCTACAAACCTTTTCTTCATGGCGGACTTCATCTCATACCAAGAAGAAATCTGCAACTCTCCACAGCGTTTCTGTTGTTAGCAATCTGATACCACCAGTCAAGCGCATACCCTCTTAAACCAGTAGTTGCTAGATGTAACTTCTTCTCCTCAGTGTGGTTGTGGAAGTTAAAGGAAATCCACATCCTTTTCCCATTCTTGATATGTAATGCGGATCAAACTCTCCATAGAGCGATTGGAATTTTGATCTCTTTTCTTTTTCCTTGCAACAGCTTCCTTGTTGCTGGTTGTTCAACCTTCTCATCATGTTTTCTATAAGAATACATAGAAGATTGCTGGATATATGATGAAACACGTGGTCCTTGGTTAAGATAATCAAACCACTAAACCTTCAAGAGGCTCGATACCACTTGGTGTAGCCTGGATAGGACTGTAACTCCTGGATCTCTTGTAGGTGGGTAAATGCTTTGATAATCCTTGCAAACAGAGAATCAAAGACTTCGATCTGTATCAAAGTGTGGGTAGATGATAGATGATGATGATGATGGACTTTGCTAAAGAGCTATGGATTGCTTTCGGAAGCTGTTTTGCTACTCAAAGACACAAGATCACCTTGTATTGTCTAAGATGAGATTCACAAAGAATTCCTTCCTTTAAGTGAGATCAATGTTCCTTAAGCTGAACAGAAAGCAAGAGATAAAGCAAGCAAAGCTGCTGGAAAATTCTTAGATTCAAAATTGAAAAACAAAGTCCCTTGTTTCTTAAAGAAATCGCAGACTCTAACCTAGGAGTAAACCATGATGGTTTAATTCTAATTCTAATCTAATCAATTGAAATTGGGTTATTTTAAAATCCTAATTGTCTTTGGTTTAAATTAAATGAAAGCCCAATAACCTAAACCCATTACATTGCAATTAAATCAAACCAACAAGCTGGTTCTTCTTTGGTTTATGATGGGCCACGACTTGAACTTGATTTGGAGTGTCTCTTAATGAGCTTTAGATCCTCCACGTCCTGTTAGGCCAGCTAGAAAGCAAGTGGATCAAGATTCTGGCTGCAACTCTCTTTTGGACCCAAAAGCCTTATTTCGCCTAGATCCAAATATAGCCCAACCCAGAAACTTCCTGACATGTTTTCCTTGTTCTCCATACATATTTGGACGAGGTGAATGGTCTCCATAGCTCCTGTTAAGCTCAGTTGGTTGAATCCTCTTTGTTCAAGTCGCTTCAAGGCAGTACCAGCAGTTCTTCTCTTCTCTCATCGAGCGTCATAGATCATGCCAATAAGAGTATGATACTGTCCATTAAACTGCACCATGATCAGTGGTATAGCTGACCCATACATTGGCTTCAATCCATTGATTCCAATCCTGATCAGGATCACACCATCCCTCCTCCTTTAAAAGGATTTGTCCTCAAATCCAAGCTCTGTAGGATGATAGAACCTTGATAATTTAACTCCAAAGTTCCTGACCTGGCCATGAGATATATCATCACCTCTCTAGTCTCTCCAGGATGAAACACAAAGCTCTGCAGTCCTTCTTCATGTCTCAGCAACATCTTGGAACTTTCCTCACTGCATATGACTTAAAGGCGGATGATTTCTCCACTTTGTTGAGTTTGCTGTTGAATGCTTCTCTCGGGATGATCGTACCCACGTCCTTCTCATGAACATGAGACCATGTACTCTCAGTTTAACATCCTTCTGGTCAGGTGGTCGTGTGGTTTGGTCCCCATACTCATTCTCAAGCTTTGGCATCTTTTTAACCACAGCAAGTTTCTGTTTTGTTGATCTCAGCTGGTTCTGATCAGTTATGGGCCTGATCAAGGGCGTGTTACCTCCTGTTTCTCCTCTATTTTTGCTGCAGATACTCAAGATCACACCATCCTCTCTCCTTCAAAAGATTTGACCTCAAATCTTGTTTTCAGGAGTGAAGAAACCTTGCAGATCAAGCTTGTATGAAATTGTTTTCTGCACCAGTTGTTGTTACTTCTTATACTAACACTGAAGCTTCCTCCTGGTTCAAAAACAAAGTGTTGCAGACCCTTGAAAAACCTCAGATGCTCCACAAGATTGAACTGAACACATACAAAGGCTGGATCAGTAAATCACAAGAAAAGATCTAATGAATCCACCTTGTTCAATCAAAGTCTCAAGTAACTCTTTATGAACTACAAGCGCCTCATCAAGTTCTTCTTCTTCTTTAACCTTGTTTTGGTCGTGAATAAGACCACACAAAGCTCCTGGTACGTGCTCCTCTAGCTGTAGTTGAATGGCTGAATGTTCTCCTTGAAAGGAATGGCCAATGCTGGTTCAATCTCTGGTATCTTCACAGCGGTTTTGCTGCAATCTTTTCTTTCTCCTCAGGGTGCCTTCGATAACAAGTTAGCTCATCATCTCCTGATGCTGGGCGTGGGACTGGCCTCTGTTGTGGTTTTTAGTCACAGCAGTGAGTGA
The DNA here is from genome assembly GCA_016771965.1 of Brassica carinata. Classification (NCBI taxonomy): domain Eukaryota; kingdom Viridiplantae; phylum Streptophyta; class Magnoliopsida; order Brassicales; family Brassicaceae; genus Brassica; species Brassica carinata. The sequence goes on from JAAMPC010000155.1 coordinate 19,127, forward strand.
TTCAGCTATCATGTTCCTTAGGTTTTCTTTGAACTGTGTGCTCTGCATATTGTCAAGATAATCAAGATGTGTTTGCAGTAGCTGCGGCTTTTCGTTGTGCCTCACGATCATAGCAGTTCTGTGGCTCTTCTCTGGATAACCTAACCGTGCTTGAGATGATCTAGATTGGATTGGCAACCGTTCCAGATCAGTTTGACCATACCTCTTTGCTACAAACCTTTTCTTCATGACAGACTTCATCTCATACCAAGAAGAAATCTGCAACTCTCCACGGCGTTTCTGTTGTTAGCAATCTGATACCACCAGTCAAGCGCATACCCTCTTAAACCAGTAGTTGCTAGATGTAACTTCTTCTCCTCAGTGTGGTTGTGGAAGTTAAAGGAAATCCACATCCTTTTCCCATTCTTGATATGTAATGCGGATCAAACTCTCCATAGAGCGATTGGAATTTTGATCTCTTTTCTTTCCTTACAGCAGCTTCCTTGTTGCTGGTTGTTCAACCTTCTCATCATGTTTTCTATAAGAATACATAGAAGATTGCTGGATATATGATGAAACACGTGGTCCTTGGTTAAGATAATCAAACCCTAAACCTTCAAGAGGCTCGATACCACTTGGTGTAGCACGGATAGGACGTAACAACTCCCTGGATCTCTTGTAGGTGGGTAAATGCTTTGATAATCCTTGCAAACAGAGAATCAAAGACTCGATCTGTATCAAGGCGTGTGGGTAGATGATAGATGATGATGATGGACTTTGCTAAAGAGCTATGGATTGCTCGAAGCTGTTTTGCTACTCAAAGACACAAGATCACCTTGTATTGTCTAAGATGAGATTCACAAAGAATTCCTTCCTTTAAGTGAGATCAATGTTCCTTAAGCTGAACAGAGAAAGCAAGAGATAAAGCAAGCAAAGCTGCTGGAAAATTCTTAGATTCAAAATTGAAAAACAAAAGCGTCCCCTTGTTTCTTAAAGAAATGGAGACTCAACCACAGGAGTAAACCAGGATGGTTTAATTCTAATTCTAATCTAATCAATTGAAATTGGGTTATTTTAAAATCTAATTGTCTTTGGTTTAAATTAAATGAAAGCCCAATAACTAAACCCATTACATTGCAGTTAAATCAAACCAACAAGCTGGTTCTTCTTTGGTTTATGATGGGCCACGACTTGAACTTGATTTGGAGTGTCTCTTAATGAGCTTCGATCCTCCACGTCCTGTTTGGCCAGCTAGAAAGCAAGTGGATCAAGATTCTGGCTGCAACTCTCTTTTGGACCCAAAAGCCTTATTTAGCCTAAATCCAAATATAGCCCAACCCGAAACTTCGACATGTTTTCCTTGTTCTCCATACATATTTGGGCCGAGGTGAATGGTCTCCATAGCTCTGTTAAGCTCAGTTGGTTGAATCCTCTTTGTTGAGTCGTTTCAAGGCAGTACCAACAGTTCTTCTCTTCTCTCATCGAGCGTCATAGATCATGCCAATAAGAGTATGATACTGTCCATTAAACTGCACCATGATCTGTGGTATAGCTGACCCATACATTGGCTTCAATCCATTGATTCCAATCCTGATCAGGATCACACCATCCCTCCTCCTTTAAAAGGATTTGTCCTCAAATCCAAGCTCAGGATGATAGAACCTTGATAATTTAACTCCAAAGTTCCTGACCTGGCCATGAGATATATCATCACCTCTCTAGTCTCTCCAGGATGAAACACAAAGCTCTGCAGTCCTTCTTCATGTCTCAGCAACATCTTGGAACTTTCCTCATTGCATTATGACTTCTAAGGCAGATGATTTCTCCACTTTGTTGAGTTTGCTGTTGAATGCTTCTCTCGGGATGATCATTACCCACGTCCTTCTCATGAACATGAGACCATGTACTCTCAGTTTAACATCCTTCTGGTCAGGTGGTCGTGTGGTTTGGTCCCCATACTCATTCTCAAGCTTTGGCATCTTTTTAACCACAGCAAGTTTACGTTTTGTTGATCTCAGCTGGTTCTGATCAGTTATGGGCCTGATCAAGGCGTGTTACCTCCTGTTTCTCCTCTATTTTTGCTGCAGATACTCAAGATCACACCACGGGTGATTCTCCACCACTTTATGTATCCAAATCAAGCTTCTAACAAAGTGATTCATCCTGGTTTGATTGGAACGACGAAGAAGCTGTGCTATTCCCAAGCTGGGAAGCTGGAATCACCTGATTGAAAGTGGGATAACTTCTTCATGCCAAGTCCTATGAGATTTATTCAACTTCCTGGTGATTCTCCACCACTTTATGTATCCAATCAAGCTTCTTACAAAGTGATTCATCCTGGTTTGATTGGAGCGATGAAGAAGGCTGTGCTATTCCCAAACTGGGAAACTGGAATCACCGATTTGAAAGTGGGATAACTTCTTCATCCCAACTCCTATGAGATTTATTCAACTTCCTGGTGATTCTCCACCACTTTATGTATCCAAATCAAGCTTCTACAAAGTGATTCATCGTGGTTTGATTGGAGCGGCGAAGAAGCTGTGCTATTCCAAACCGGGAAACTGGAATCAACTGATTTGAAAGTGGGATAACTTCTTCATCCCAACTCTATGAGATTTATTCAACTTCCTGGTGATTTTCCACCACTTTATGTATCCAAATCAAGCTTCTTACAAAGAGATCCATCCTGGTTTGATTGGAACGATGAAGAAGCTGTGCTATTCCCAAACTGGGAAACTGGAATCACCTGATTTGAAAGTGGGATAACTTCTTCATGCCAAGTCCTATGAGATTTATTCAACTTCCTGGTGATTCTCCACCACTTTATGTATCCAAATCAAGCTTCTTACAAAGAGATTCATCCTGGTTTGATTGGAACGACGAAGAAGCTGTGCTATTCCCAAACTGGGAAACTAGAATCACCTGATTTGAAAGTGGGCTAACTTCTTCATGCCAGCTCCTATGAGATTTATTCAACTTCCTGGTGATTCTCCACCACTTTATTTGTCCAAATCAAGCTTCTTACCGAGAGATTCATCCTGGTTTGATTGGAACGACAAAGAAGCTGTGCTATTCCCAAACTGGGAAACTGGAATCACCTGATTTGAAAGTGGGATAACTTCTTCATGCCAACTTCTATGAGATTTATTCAACTTCCTGGTGATTCTACACCACTTTATGTATCCAAATCAAGCTTCTTCCAAAGTGATTCATCGTGGTTTGTTTGGAACGACGACGAAGCTGTTCTATTACCAAACTGGGAAACTGGAATCAACTGATTTGAAAGTGGGATAACTTCTTCATGCCAACTCCTATGAGATTTATTCAACTTCCTGGTGATTCTCCACCACTTTATGTATCCAAATCAAGCTTCTTACAAAGAGATTCATCCTGGTTTGATTGGAACGACGAAGAAGCTGTGCTATTCCCAAACTGGGAAACTGGAATCACCTGATTTGAAAGTGGGATAACTTCTTCATCCCAACTCCTATGAGATTTATTCAACTTCCTGGTGACTCTCCACCACTTTATGTATCCAAATGAAGCTTCTTACAAAGAGATTCATCCTGGTTTGATTGGAACGACGAAGAAGCTGTGCTATTTCCAAACTGGGAAACTGGAATCACCTGATTTGAAAGTGGGATAACTTCTTCATGCCAACTCCTATGAGATTTATTCAACTTCCGGGTGATTCTCCCCCACCTTATGTATCCAAATCAAGCTTCTTACAAACAGATTCATCCTGGTTTGATTGGAACGACGAAGAAGCTGTGCTATTCCCAAACTGGGAAACTGGAATCACCTGATTTGAAAGTGGGATAACTTCTTCATCCCAACTCCTATGAGATTTATTCAACTTCCTGGTGATTCTCCACCACTTTATGTATCCAAATCAAGCTTCTTACAAAGTGATTCATCGTGGTTTGTTTGGAACGACGACGAAGCTGTTCTATTACCAAACTGGGAAACTGGAATCAACTGATTTGAAAGTGGGATAACTTCTTCATGCCAACTCCTATGAGATTTATTCAACTTCCTGGTGATTCTCCACCACTTTATGTATCCAAATCAAGCTTCTTACAAAGAGATTCATCCTGGTTTGATTGGAACGGCGAAGAAGCTGTGCTATTCCCAACCGGGAAACTGAATCAACTGATTTGAAAGTGGGATAACTTCTTCATGCCAACTCCTATGAGATTTATTCAACTTCCTGGTGATTCTCCACCACCTTATGTATCCAAATCAAGCTTCTTACAAAGAGATTCATCCTGGTTTGATTGGAACGATGAAGAAGCTGTGCTATTCCCAAACTGGGAAACTAGAATCACCTGATTTGAAAGTGGGCTAACTTCTTCATGCCAGCTCCTATGAGATTTATTCAACTTCCTGGTGATTCTCCACCACTTTATGTATCCAAATCAAGCTTCTTACCGAGAGATTCATCCTGGTTTGATTGGAACGACGAAGAAGCTGTTCTATTACCAAACTGGGAAACCGGAATCACCGATTTGAAAGTGGGATAACTTCTTCATGCCAACTCCTATGAGATTTATTCAACTTCGGTGATTCTCCCCACCTTATGTATCCAAATCAAGCTTCTTACAAAGAGATTCATCCTGGTTTGATTGGAGCGATGAAGAAGCTGTGCTATTCCCAAAGCTGAGGCTGGAATCACGATTTGAAAGTGGGATAACTTCTTCATCCCAACTCCTATGAGATTTATTCAACTTCCTGGTGATTCTCCACCACTTTATGTATCCAAATCAAGCTTCTTACAAAGTGATTCATCGTGGTTTGTTTGGAACGACGACGAAGCTGTTCTATTACCAAACTGGGAAACTGGAATCAACTGATTTGAAAGTGGGATAACTTCTTCATGCCAACTCCTATGAGATTTATTCAACTTCCTGGTGATTCTCCACTACTTTATGTATCCAACTCAAGCTTCTTACAAAGAGATTCATCCTGGTTTGATTGGAACGACGAAGAAGCTGTCTATTCCCAAACCGGGAACCGAATCAACCGATTTGAAAGTGGGATAACTTCTTCATGCCAACTCCTATGAGATTTATTCAACTTCCTGGTGATTCTCCACCACTATGTATCCAAATCAAGCTTCTTACAAAGTGATTCATCCTGGTTTGATTGGAGCGACGAAGAAGCTGTGCTATTCCCAAACTGGGAAACTGGAATCACCTGATTTGAAAGTGGGATAACTTCTTCATGCCAACTCCTATGAGATTTATTCAACTTCCTGGTGATTCTCCACCACTTTATGTATCCAAATCAAGCTTCTTACAAAGAGATTCATCCTGGTTTGATTGGAGCGATGAAGAAGCTGTGCTATTCCCAAGCTGGGAAGCTGGAATCACTTGATTTGAAAGTGGGATAACTTCTTCATGCCAGCTCCTATGAGATTTATTCAACTTCCTGGTGATTCTCCACCACTTTATGTGTCCAAATCAAGCTTCTTACCGAGAGATTCATCCTGGTTTGATTGGAGCGGCGAAGAAGCTGTGCTATTCCCAAGCTGGGAAGCTGGAATCACGATTTGAAAGTGGGATAACTTCTTCATGCCAACTCCTATGAGATTTATTCAACTTCGGTGATTCTCCCCACCTTATGTATCCAAATCAAGCTTCTTACAAAGAGATCCATCCTGGTTTGATTGGAGCGATGAAGAAGGCTGTCTTATTCCCAAGCTGGGAAGCTGGAATCACGATTTGAAAGTGGGATAACTTCTTCATCCCAACTCCTATGAGATTTATTCAACTTCCTGGTGATTCTCCACTTTATGTATCAAATCAAGCTTCTTACAAAGTGATTCATTGTGGTTTGTTTGGAGCGGCGAAGAAGCTGTGCTATTCCCAAGCTGGGAAGCTGGAATCACTGATTTGAAAGTGGGATAACTTCTTCATGCCAACTCCTATGAGATTTATTCAACTTCCTGGTGATTCTCCACCACCTTATGTATCCAAATCAAGCTTCTTACAAAGAGATTCATCCTGGTTTGATTGGAGCGGCGAAGAAGCTGTGCTATTCCCAAACTGGGAACCGAATCACCTGATTTGAAAGTGGGATAACTTCTTCATGCCAACTCATGAGATTTATTCAACTTCCTGGTGATTCTCCACCACTTTATGTATCAAATCAAGCTTCTTACAAAGAGATTCATCCTGGTTTGATTGGAGCGATGAAGAAGCTGTGCTATTCCCAAGCTGGGAAGCTGGAATCACCTGATTTGAAAGTGGGATAACTTCTTCATGCCAACTCCTATGAGATTTATTCAACTTCCTGGTGATTTTCCACCACCTTATGTATCCAAATCAAGCTTCTTATAAACAGATTCATCCTGGTTTGATTGGAGCAGCGAAGAAGCTGTCTATTCCCAAGCTGGGAAGCTGGAATCACGATTTGAAAGTGGGATAACTTCTTCATCCAACTCCTATGAGATTTATTCAACTTCCTGGTGATTCTCCACCACTTTATGTATCCAAATCAAGCTTCTTACAAATTGATTCATCCTGGTTTGTTTGGAGCGGCGAAGAAGCTGTGCTATTCCCAAGCTGGGAAGCTGGAATCACGATTTGAAAGTGGGATAACTTCTTCATGCCAACTCTATGAGATTTATTCAACTTCCTGGTGATTTTCCACCACTTTATGTATCCAAATCAAGCTTCTTACAAAGAGATCCATCCTGGTTTGATTGGAGCGATGAAGAAGGCTGTCTTATTCCCAAGCTGGGAAGCTGGAATCACTGATTTGAAAGTGGGATAACTTCTTCATGCCAAGTCCTATGAGATTTATTCAACTTCTGGTGATTCTCCACCACTTTATGTATCAAATCAAGCTTCTTACAAAGATTCATCCTGGTTTGATTGGAGCAGCGAAGAAGGCTGTCTTATTCCCAAGCTGGGAAACTAGAATCACGATTTGAAAGTGGGATAACTTCTTCATGCCAGCTCCTATGAGATTTATTCAACTTCTGGTGATTCTCCACCACTTTATGTATCCAAATCAAGCTTCTTACAAGAGATTCATCCTGGTTTGATTGGAGCGGCGAAGAAGCTGTGCTATTCCCAAGCTGGGAAGCTGGAATCACTGATTTGAAAGTGGGATAACTTCTTCATGCCAACTCCTGAGATTTATTCAACTTCCTGGTGATTCTCCACTTTATGTATCCAATCAAGCTTCTTACAAAGTGATTCATCGTGGTTTGATTGGAACGACGAAGAAGCTGTTCTATTACCAAACTGGGAAACTGGAATCACCTGATTTGAAAGTGGGATAACTTCTTCATGCCAACTCCTATGAGATTTATTCAACTTCCTGGTGATTCTCCACCACTTTATGTATCCAAATCAAGCTTCTTACAAAGTGATTCATCGTGGTTTGATTGGAACGACGACGAAGCTGTTCTATTCCCAAAGCTGGGAAGCTGGAATCACTGATTTGAAAGTGGGATAACTTCTTCATGCCAACTCCTATGAGATTTATTCAACTTCCTGGTGATTCTCCACCACTTTATGTATCCAAATGAAGCTTCTTACAAAGAGATTCATCCTGGTTTGATTGAACGACGAAGAAGTCGTGCTATTCCCAAGCTGGGAAGCTGGAATCACGATTTGAAAGTGGGATAACTTCTTCATCCAACTCCTATGAGATTTATTCAACTTCCTGGTGATTCTCCACCACTATGTATCCAAATGAAGCTTCTTACAAAGAGATTCATCCTGGTTTGATTGGAACGACGAAGAAGTCGTGCTATTCCCAAAGCTGGGAAGCTGGAATCACGATTTGAAAGTGGGATAACTTCTTCATGCCAACTCCTATGAGATTTATTCAACTTCCTGGTGATTTTCCACCACTTTATGTATCCAAATCAAGCTTCTTACAAACAGATTCATCCTGGTTTGATTGGAGCGGCGAAGAAGCTGTCTATTCCCAAAGCTGGGAAGCTGGAATCACGATTTGAAAGTGGGATAACTTCTTCATGCCAACTCCTATGAGATTTATTCAACTTCCTGGTGATTCTCCACCACTTTATGTATCCAAATCAAGCTTCTTACAAAGTTATTCATCCTGGTTTGATTAGAACGACGAAGAAGCTGTGCTATTCCCAAAGCTGGGAAGCTGGAATCACTGATTTGAAAGTGGGATAACTTCTTCATGCCAACTCCTATGAGATTTATTCAACTTCCTGGTGATTCTCCACCACTTTATGTATCCAAATCAAGCTTCTTACAAAGAGATTCATCCTGGTTTGATTGGAACAATGAAGAAGCTGTGCTATTCCCAAACTGGGAAACTGGAATCACCTGATTTGAAAGTGGGATAACTTCTTCATGCCAACTCCTATGAGATTTATTCAACTTCCTGGTGATTTTCCACCACTTTATGTATCCAAATCAAGCTTCTTACAAACAGATTCATCCTGGTTTGATTGGAGCAATGAGAAGAAGCTGTGCTATTCCCAAACTGGGAAGCTGGAATCACGATTTGAAAGTGGATAACTTCTTCATGCCAACTCCTATGAGATTTATTCAACTTCCTGGTGATTCTCCACCACTTTATGTATCCAAATCAAGCTTACAAAGTTATTCATCCTGGTTTGATTGGAACGACGAAGAAGCTGTGCTATTCCCAAAGCTGGGAAGCTGGAATCACGATTTGAAAGTGGGATAACTTCTTCATGCCACCTCCTATGAGATTTATTCAACTTCCTGGTGATTCTCCACCACTTTATGTATCCAAATCAAGCTTCTTACAAAGAGATTCATCCTGGTTTGATTGGAGCAGCCGAAGAAGCTGCTATTCCCAAGCTGGAAGCTGGAATCACGATTTGAAAGTGGGATAACTTCTTCATCCAACTCCTATGAGATTTATTCAACTTCCTGGTGATTCTCCACCACTTTATGTATCCAAATCAAGCTTCTTACAAAGTGATTCATTGTGGTTTGTTTGGAACGACGAAGAAGCTGTGCTATTCCCAAAGCTGGAAGCTGGAATCAAGCTGATTTGAAGTGGGATAACTTCTTCATGCCAACTCTATGAGATTTATTCAACTTCCTGGTGATTCTCCACCACTTTATGTATCAAATCAAGCTTCTTACAAAGAGATTCATCCTGGTTTGATTGGAGCGGCGAAGAAGCTGTCTATTCCCAAAGCTGGGAAGCTGGAATCACCGATTTGAAAGTGGGATAACTTCTTCATGCCAACTCTATGAGATTTATTCAACTTCCTGGTGATTCTCCACCACTTTATGTATCCAAATCAAGCTTCTTACAAAGAGATTCATCCTGGTTTGATTGGAGCGACGAAGAAGCTGTTCTATTACCAAACCGGGAAACCGGAATCACCGATTTGAAAGTGGGATAACTTCTTCATGCCAACTCCTATGAGATTTATTCAACTTCCTGGTGATTTTCCACCACTTTATGTATCAAATCAAGCTTCTTATAAACAGATTCATCCTGGTTTGATTGGAGCGGCGAAGAAGCTGTCTTATTCCCAAGCTGGAAGCTGGAATCACGATTTGAAAGTGGGATAACTTCTTCATCCAACTCCTATGAGATTTATTCAACTTCTGGTGATTCTCCACCACTTTATGTATCCAAATCAAGCTTCTTACAAATTGATTCATCCTGGTTTGATTGGAGCGGCGAAGAAGCTGTGCTATTCCAAACCGGGAAACCGGAATCAACTGATTTGAAAGTGGGATAACTTCTTCATGCCAACTCCTATGAGATTTATTCAACTTCCTGGTGATTCTCCACCACTTTATGTATCCAAATCAAGCTTCTTACAAAGTGATTCATCCTGGTTTGATTGGAGCGGCGAAGAAGCTGTTCTATTACCAAACCGGGAAACTGGAATCACGATTTGAAAGTGGGATAACTTCTTCATGCCAACTCTATGAGATTTATTCAACTTCCTGGTGATTCTCCACCACTTTATGTATCCAAATCAAGCTTCTTACAAAGATTCATCCTGGTTTGATTGGAGCGACGAAGAAGCTGTGCTATTCCCAAAGCTGGGAAGCTGGAATCACGATTTGAAAGTGGGATAACTTCTTCATGCCAACTCCTATGAGATTTATTCAACTTCCTGGTGATTCTCCACCACTTTATGTATCCAAATCAAGCTTCTTACAAAGAGATTCATCCTGGTTTGATTGGAGCGGCGAAGAAGCTGTGCTATTCCCAAAGCTGGGAAGCTGGAATCACGATTTGAAAGTGGGATAACTTCTTCATGCCAACTCTATGAGATTTATTCAACTTCCTGGTGATTCTCCACCACTTTATGTATCCAAATCAAGCTTCTTACAAAGATTCATCCTGGTTTGATTGGAGCGGCGAAGAAGCTGTTCTATTACCAAACCGGGAAACCGAATCACCTGATTTGAAAGTGGGATAACTTCTTCATGCCAACTCTATGAGATTTATTCAACTTCCTGGTGATTCTCCACCACTTTATGTATCCAAATCAAGCTTCTTACAAAGAGATTCATCTGGTTTGATTGGAGCGGCGAAGAAGCTGTGCTATTCCCAAAGCTGGGAAGCTGGAATCACGATTTGAAAGTGGGATAACTTCTTCATGCCAACTCTATGAGATTTATTCAACTTCTGGTGATTCTCCACCACTTTATGTATCAAATCAAGCTTCTTACAAAGTGATTCATCCTGGTTTGATTGAACGACGAAGAAGCTGTGCTATTCCCAAAGCTGGGAAGCTGGAATCACGATTTGAAAGTGGGATAACTTCTTCATGCCAACTCTATGAGATTTATTCAACTTCTGGTGATTCTCCACCACTTTATGTATCAAATCAAGCTTCTACAAAGAGATTCATCTGGTTTGATTGGAGCGGCGAAGAAGCTGTGCTATTCCCAAAGCTGGGAAGCTGGAATCACCTGATTTGAAAGTGGGATAACTTCTTCATGCCAACTCCTATGAGATTTATTCAACTTCTGGTGATTCTCCACCACTTTATGTATCCAAATCAAGCTTCTTACAAAGATTCATCCTGGTTTGATTGGAACGACGAAGAAGCTGTGCTATTCCCAACCGGGAAACCGAATCACCTGATTTGAAAGTGGGATAACTTCTTCATGCCAACTCTATGAGATTTATTCAACTTCTGGTGATTCTCCACCACTTTATGTATCAAATCAAGCTTCTTACAAAGATTCATCCTGGTTTGATTGGAGCGGCGAAGAAGCTGTGCTATTCCCAAAGCTGGGAAGCTGGAATCACCTGATTTGAAAGTGGGATAACTTCTTCATCCCAACTCCTATGAGATTTATTCAACTTCTGGTGATTCTCCACCACTTTATGTATCCAAATCAAGCTTCTTACAAAGTGATTCATCCTGGTTTGATTGAACGACGAAGAAGCTGTGCTATTCCCAAAGCTGGGAAGCTGGAATCACCTGATTTGAAAGTGGGATAACTTCTTCATGCCAACTCTATGAGATTTATTCAACTTCCTGGTGATTTTCCACCACTTTATGTATCAAATCAAGCTTCTTACAAAGATTCATCCTGGTTTGATTGAACGACGAAGAAGCTGTTCTATTCCCAACCGGGAAACCGAATCACCTGATTTGAAAGTGGGATAACTTCTTCATCCCAACTCCTATGAGATTTATTCAACTTCCTGGTGATTCTCCACCACTTTATGTATCAAATCAAGCTTCTTACAAAGATTCATCCTGGTTTGATTGAACGACGAAGAAGCTGTGCTATTCCCAAACCGGAAACCGAATCACCGATTTGAAAGGGATAACTTCTTCATGCCAAGTCCTATGAGATTTATTCAACTTCCTGGTGATTCTCCACCACTTTATGTATCAAATCAAGCTTCTTACAAAGATTCATCCTGGTTTGATTGAACGACGAAGAAGCTGTGCTATTCCCAAACCGGAAACCGAATCACCTGATTTGAAAGTGGATAACTTCTTCATGCCAAGTCCTATGAGATTTATTCAACTTCCTGGTGATTCTCCACCACTTTATGTATCAAATCAAGCTTCTACAAAGAGATTCATCTGGTTTGATTGGAACGACGAAGAAGCTGTGCTATTCCCAAACCGGAAACCGAATCACCGATTTGAAAGGGATAACTTCTTCATGCCAAGTCCTATGAGATTTATTCAACTTCCTGGTGATTCTCCACCACTTTATGTATCCAAATCAAGCTTCTTACAAAGATTCATCCTGGTTTGATTGAACGACGAAGAAGCTGTGCTATTCCAAACCGGAAACCGAATCACCTGATTTGAAAGTGGATAACTTCTTCATGCCAACTCCTATGAGATTTATTCAACTTCCTGGTGATTCTCCACCACTTTATGTATCCAAATCAAGCTTCTACAAAGAGATTCATCTGGTTTGATTGGAACGACGAAGAAGCTGTGCTATTCCCAACCGGGAAACCGAATCACCGATTTGAAAGTGGATAACTTCTTCATCCCAACTCCTATGAGATTTATTCAACTTCCTGGTGATTCTCCACCACTTTATGTATCAAATCAAGCTTCTTACAAAGATTCATCCTGGTTTGATTGGAACGACGAAGAAGCTGTGCTATTCCCAAACCGGAAACCGAATCACCTGATTTGAAAGTGGGATAACTTCTTCATGCCAACTCCTATGAGATTTATTCAACTTCCTGGTGATTCTCCACCACTTTATGTATCCAAATCAAGCTTCTTACAAAGATTCATCCTGGTTTGATTGAACGACGAAGAAGCTGTGCTATTCCAAACCGGAAACCGAATCACCGATTTGAAAGTGGATAACTTCTTCATGCCAACTCCTATGAGATTTATTCAACTTCCTGGTGATTCTCCACCACTTTATGTATCCAAATCAAGCTTCTTACAAAGTGATTCATCCTGGTTTGATTGAACGACGAAGAAGCTGTGCTATTCCAAACCGGAAACCGAATCACCGATTTGAAAGTGGATAACTTCTTCATGCCAACTCCTATGAGATTTATTCAACTTCCTGGTGATTCTCCACCACTTTATGTATCCAAATCAAGCTTACAAAGAGATTCATCCTGGTTTGATTGAACGACGAAGAAGCTGTGCTATTCCCAAACCGGAAACCGAATCACCTGATTTGAAAGTGGGATAACTTCTTCATGCCAAGTCCTATGAGATTTATTCAACTTCCTGGTGATTCTCCACCACTTTATGTATCAAATCAAGCTTCTTACAAAGTGATTCATCCTGGTTTGATTGAACGACGAAGAAGCTGTGCTATTCCCAAAGCTGGGAAGCTGGAATCACGATTTGAAAGTGGATAACTTCTTCATCCCAACTCCTATGAGATTTATTCAACTTCCTGGTGATTCTCCACCACTTTATGTATCCAAATCAAGCTTTACAAAGAGATTCATCCTGGTTTGATTGAACGACGAAGAAGCTGTGCTATTCCAATGGTGTGTAACTTGGCTACTGGTGCAAATGTCTCAATGTAATCCTCTCCATATGTTTGAGTGAACCCTCTTGCTACTAATCTAGTCTTCTTCCTCTCAATCTGTCCATCAGCTTTGTATTTGATTGTGAAGATCCATTTACTAGATCTGCCTTCTTCCCTTTTGGTAGTTCACTTTCAAACCATGTATCATTCTTTATCATAGCTCCTGCCTCAGCCCTACTGATTCCTTCCATTCCTTATCCTCCATTGCCTCTTCATAGCTTGGAATGTGATTCTCATCTAAGTTTACCATGAATGCACCATGTGCTTCTGGATATTGAGAGAAAGAGCACGACTTTGATAGGATGCTTCACAGCTTGTAGTACACTCGTGTTTACCCAACTGGAAGGATCCTTTCTCCCTTGTACTTCTTCTCAACACTGGCCCTTCTTGTGCGGTAACTCCATGTCTTGTACACCTTCTTGTGTACTTTCTTCTCTTGGCTGACTTGCTTCAGCTCCTTCATCCTGCTGACTTGCTTCAGCTCCTTCTTGTTGATCATTTGACTCCACAGCTTGATCATGAGAACCAGAACTCTCTTCATGACTTTGAGTTTGAGTTTCTGTTCCATTCCCCCTCATGTTCAAGATGGACGTCGCGATGATTATTGGTGTAGTGCCTCTTACTTCTTGCTGTTCTTGATCCATATTGATTCCAAGTCCTTCTAGTATTATCCTCAAGGTTGCAGCTCTATCTGAGTGAGATCTTTCAAATCTTCTTGAATCTGCTCCTCATAATATCCTTTTCTTCCACAAACTTCACTTCTCTAGATACTAACACTCTCCTTGTTTAGGATCATATACTGTATCTTTACTTGATGAGTATCCAACAAACATTGCCTTGGGCTCTGCTTCAAGCTTGTTTCTTAATTCTCGGTACCATCACAAAACACAAACACCCAAAGATCTTCATATGTTCCAATGAGGGCTTGTATGGTTCAATACCTCAAATGGTGATAACCCTTGCAGGATCAGAGTTGGTGTTCTTTGATGAGATAACAAGCGTAGTGATGCATCACTCGAACCTCTTGGGTACATTGGTTTGAAACATCATGGACCTGGCCACTTCCATCAGATGCCTATTCTTTCTCTCAGCCACACCATTCTGTTGTGGGGTATAGGGACAGCTTGTCTGATGTAGGATTCCATGCTGAGATAGGTGAAGCTTGAATGCTTGTCCGTGTACTCTCCTCCATTATCTGACCTGAAAATCTTTATCTTGGCATTATAATGGTTAGTCACATATGATTGAAAGTTCTTAAATGCATCAAGTACCCTATCTTTGGTTGGAATTAAGGTTAACCAGGTGTATTTGGATTTTTCATCAATGAAGGTTACATAATACTTTTGATTGTCTCTAGATAAGCAAGGAGCAGTCAAACATCAGAATGAATCAAATCAAAACACTTCTCATAAACCGTAGTAGATTTAGTAAAGACATCTTACAATGCTTGCCTAAATACAAGCTTCACAATCATTATTCTCGGAAACACCTGGCAACATCAGTTTTAAAGCCTTATTATGAGGGTGTCCTAATCTAGCATGCCACAATGCATTTTTACTTAAACTAGAACGGAAACGGACATAAGCAGCAGTATAACTAGAAGCAGGGCAAGATCTTCAAGTAAATACAATTCTCCTTTAGTCACTCCTTTCCAATCATTTTGCTGCTTTTAATATCCTGAAACTTCACATCATTAGGACTGAATATGACATTACATTGCAAATCAGTAGCACATTTCTTAACGGATAACAAGTTTGAAGTAAATTCAGGCATATAAAAGCTTTAGTTTCCTTATCAAACAGTTTAAGACTTCCTATTCCTCTAATAGGTATCTTATCTCCATTAGCTATCATCACATTTCCATTCATTGGTACAATGTTTTTAATCAAACTAGTGTCACTTATCATATGATGAGATGCACCAGAATCAACTACTAAAGGCTTAATGGCATGTGAACTAGCAATATGAGCAAGGATACTAGATGGTTTGAATGCATGATCATTCCTAGCAAGACTAGCCGTTCTAGATTGGTTGATTATCTCTATCACACTTTCATGCATCCTATCAATTCTAGTTGAATTCTCATCATTCCCTATAGCCCTAGCCCCAAGGAATACCCAAAATGTTACCATGCTCCTTGAAGAGCTTAATGAGAGCATCCAGGTCGGTTCCTTAGATACTCTTGATCATAGTTCCCACGGTTGCTTGGGGCTCCAGTGTAGGCTACAAGAGACCTCCCATCACCTGTTTCCATCCATCTATCTCCTTCCCTTTGCTAGTACCTGCTCCACTTGCTTGCTCCATCTGAGACATTAGCCCTTGCCTCTCTGTCCTTCATAAACTTTGCTGGCTTGAGATGGGGATGGAGTATCCAGCATTGGCTCTTCTTGTGGCCATGCTTCTTGCAGTGATCACAGTTCCCATTGAACCTCCTCTCATCATACTTCCCATCTTATTGTGCTTGTGGAGCTTCCCCTCCCTCTTGAGTTGCTTGATTCACGAGATAGCTCTCCTTTCTTTCCAAACAATCAATAGAGCCTTGTTCCTTCTGAATCCTTGCACACACTTCAAGATCAGGTAGTGTGTCCTCTCTAAGCAAGTGTTGGATAAGACCATTGTAAGCGGTTCATGGTGAGGTAGCAAAGACCTTATCTTGCTCTCTTCTTTGTTGAGCTCATCTGCATCTGTAGTACTTGGCCTCAACATCTCCAGCTCGGACCAGAGTGTTCTGAACCTCCTAGATGCTTGGTGAACTCCATATCCTCTTGTACCAAGTTGTTTATAGCCTGCTTCACTTCAAACACGGCTTAGGTTTGATGTATTCCCATACACCTTCTTCAGCGTATCCCAGCTCTTTAGCTGATTCGATAGCTGTATGCATCTAGGATCGCCGGCTCAAGTGAAGCATGCAGCTGACATCACCAACATGTCCTCCTGATGCCACTTCTCTTCGCTTTGCTAGGCTTCTCCTTCAGTTTCTCCTTGGGTGATGAGCTTTGGAGCTTCTCCTGGCGTGATGTGCTTCAAAGCCCTTTGCTTCCCACGTGGTTCTCACCATCGAGACCACACCAAGTAGTTGGTTCCTTTGAAGCAAACCGCTACCTTCATGTTCATGTTCATACCACTTTCCATGATGAGCGATGACTTCTCTAGACTTCACAAACTGGATCTTGGGTTAAGAGACTTGTAAGAACACTCACCCTGACCTCAACACATGAACACACTAGAACTAGTCTTTGAACTCGGACAGACTTCCCAAGAACACAAGAACACCAACCAAACTCTTTAAAGCTTCAATCTTGAATCTCAAAAAGCCTGAACTCAGGTTTTCACGAACCTGGCTCGATACCATGAGATTTTTAGTAATGTTTAGAGTAATCTGAGTGTTTAGGAAAGACTAGAATCGATTTAGAAGATTAGAGTATGAAATGAGATTATGAGTCTGGAACCATTGAGATTAAAGACTAAGAAAGACTCAAAACTTTCTTGATTCATTAATGAGAGTGTTTACTTTATAAGAGAAGAGACTAGGGTTTTAAGTAGCTTAAGAGGATAAGGTAAGCATGTGGAGTCAATGGCCATTTCAAACTTGTCCAATGAAGGTGAGCCTGGCGTGTGAGCCTTCATTAGCTGGCTCAACCTTTTGCTCGTCCTGTGCCAGCCTGTCCAAGACTCTCCTTATCCTTTCCAGCAGTCTGATCCACTCACAAAGGCCAAGGTGCTTCTCCTCTTGCTTAAGTAACTTGGATAACTTATGGTGAGGTTTGGTTGAGCTTTGGTGGATCTGTCTTATGCGGCCTTAATGCGGACAGGCTGATCCCAAAGCTCCCAAACCTTCCTATCCTCTTCTTCATTCTACTCAACCCTCATCTCCATTCTTCATGACCTCTTCATCTCAACACTTACAAAGATTCATCCTGGTTTGATTGGAGCAGCGAAGAAGGCTGTGCTATTCCCAAAGCTGGGAAGCTGGAATCACGATTTGAAAGTGGGATAACTTCTTCATCCCAACTCCTATGAGATTTATTCAACTTCCTGGTGATTCTCCACCACTTTATGTATCCAAATCAAGCTTCTTACAAGAGATTCATCCTGGTTTGATTGGAACGACGAAGAAGCTGTGCTATTCCCAAAGCTGAGGCTGGAATCACTGATTTGAAAGTGGGATAACTTCTTCATGCCAACTCCTATGAGATTTATTCAACTTCCTGGTGATTCTCCACCACTTTATGTATCCAAATCAAGCTTCTTACAAAGTGATTCATCCTGGTTTGATTGAACGACGAAGAAGCTGTGCTATTCCCAAAGCTGAGGCTGGAATCACTTGATTTGAAGTGGGATAACTTCTTCATGCCAACTCTATGAGATTTATTCAACTTCCTGGTGATTCTCCACCACTTTATATCCAAATCAAGCTTCACAAAGTGATTCATTGTGGTTTGTTTGGAGCGGCAATGGCTTCATTACATTACCAAGCTGGGAAGCTGGAATCACCGATTTGAAAGTGGGATAACTTCTTCATGCCAACTCCTATGAGATTTATTCAACTTCCGGTGATTCTCCACCACTTTATGTATCAAATCAAGCTTCTTACAAAGTGATTCATCCTGGTTTGATTGGAGCGACGAAGAAGCTGTGCTATTCCCAAAGCTGGAATCACGATTTGAAAGTGGGATAACTTCTTCATCCAACTCCTATGAGATTTATTCAACTTCCTGGTGATTCTCCACCACTTTATGTATCAAATCAAGCTTCTTACAAAGAGATTCATCCTGGTTTGATTGGAGCAATGAAGAAGGCGTGCTATTCCCAAGCTGAAGCTGGAATCACGATTTGAAAGTGGGATAACTTCTTCATGCCAACTCCTATGAGATTTATTCAACTTCCTGGTGATTCTCCACCACTTTATGTATCCAAATCAAGCTTCTTACAAAGAGATTCATCCTGGTTTGATTGGAACGACGAAGAAGCTGTGCTATTCCCAAACTGGGAAACTGGAATCAACTGATTTGAAAGTGGGATAACTTCTTCATGCCAACTCCTATGAGATTTATTCAACTTCCTGGTGATTCTCCACCACTTTATGTATCCAAATCAAGCTTCTTACAAAGAGATTCATCGTGGTTTGATTGGAGCGACGAAGTTACTATACAATGAGGCTGGAATCACGATTTGAAAGTGGGATAACTTCTTCATGCCAACTCCTATGAGATTTATTCAACTTCCTGGTGATTTTCCACCACTATGTATCCAAATCAAGCTTCTTATAAACAGATTCATCCTGGTTTGATTGGAGCAGCCGAAGAAGGCGTGCTATTCCCAAAGCGGGAAGCTGGAATCACGATTTGAAAGTGGGATAACTTCTTCATGCCAACTCCTATGAGATTTATTCAACTTCTGGTGATTCTCCACCACTTTATGTATCAAATCAAGCTTCTTACAAAGTTATTCATCCTGGTTTGATTGGAGCAGCCGAAGCTGTGCTATTCCCAAAGCTGAGGCTGGAATCACGATTTGAAAGTGGGATAACTTCTTCATGCCACCTCCTATGAGATTTATTCAACTTCTGGTGATTCTCCACCACTTTATGTATCCAAATCAAGCTTCTTACAAAGATTCATCCTGGTTTGATTGGAGCGACGAAGAAGCTGTGCTATTCCCAAAGCTGGGAAGCTGGAATCACGATTTGAAAGTGGGATAACTTCTTCATCCAACTCTATGAGATTTATTCAACTTCCTGGTGATTCTCCACCTTTATGTATCCAAATCAAGCTTCTTACAAAGTGATTCATTGTGGTTTGTTTGGAGCGGCAATGGAATCACTTTGATTTGAAGAGATGGGATAACTTCTTCATGCCAAGTCCTATGAGATTTATTCAACTTCCTGGTGATTCTCCACCACTTTATGTATCCAAATCAAGCTTCTTACAAAGAGATTCATCCTGGTTTGATTGGAGCGGCGAAGAAGCTGTGCTATTCCCAAAGCTGAAGCTGGAATCACGATTTGAAAGTGGGATAACTTCTTCATGCCAACTCTATGAGATTTATTCAACTTCTGGTGATTCTCCACCACTTTATGTATCAAATCAAGCTTCTGAGATTCATCCTGGTTTGATTGGAGCGACGAAGAAGCTGTGCTATTCCCAAGCTGAGGCGGAATCACGATTTGAAAGTGGGATAACTTCTTCATGCCAACTCTATGAGATTTATTCAACTTCCTGGTGATTCTCCACCACTTTATGTATCAAATCAAGCTTCTTAAAGAGATTCATCCTGGTTTGTTTGGAACAACGAAGAAGCTGTTCTATTCCCAAAGCTGAAGCTGGAATCACCTGATTTGAAAGTGGGATAACTTCTTCATGCCAACTCTATGAGATTTATTCAACTTCTGGTGATTCTCCACCACTTTATGTATCAAATCAAGCTTCTACAAAGAGATTCATCCTGGTTTGATTGGAGCGACGAAGAAGCTGTTCTATTCCCAAAGCTGGGAAGCTGGAATCACGATTTGAAAGTGGGATAACTTCTTCATGCCAACTCCTATGAGATTTATTCAACTTCCTGGTGATTCTCCACCACTTTATGTATCAAATCAAGCTTCTTACAAAGATTCATCCTGGTTTGATTGGAGCGGCGAAGAAGCTGTTCTATTCCCAAAGCTGGGAAGCTGGAATCACGATTTGAAAGTGGGATAACTTCTTCATGCCAACTCTATGAGATTTAAGGATGTAAATGATTATCTGAGTTTAGAAAGGATTATAGAAAGAATAAAGAGATGGACAGATTAGAGACTAATGGAGAATCATAATGAAATGAGTATAGAGAGAGATTGTTTAGCTGTCTAATCTTATTATGAGATGAGGTTACAATATTTATAGAAGAGGCATTAGGGTTTACAAGTCAAGAAAGCAGCAGTCATAATAAGCATGTGAAGGAAGCAATGTAAGGGCGTCTCTTTGAATTCCTGGATGGTTAGGCTCACAGCAGCGGCCTACAGCCTGTCCGGCCTGGATGGATAAGGCTCGTCGCCCTTATCCACTAGCGGTCTGATCAGTCTTGAGACCTTATGTACTCACAGAGGATTTTACTCACCCATCTCCTTCTTCCTTCATGTTTCCTCAGATGTCGGCCAAGCCTGTCAGGTATAGGCGTCTGTCGTACTCTTTCCATCACTTGCTAGCTCTTCCTCTTCTCATAATGACTTCCTCATCAACACTCCCCTCAAGCTTAGCTTTGTGAAAGCCTAAGCTTGGATGGCTATGAGATCCTCCTCATTAAAACCTCACCAAGGAAAACCCATTGGGACAAAACCTTGATGAGGAAAAAGTAAACCTCGCCAAGAGGATCAGCTCCTTCTCTTCCCAAGATCAATGAGGCCCAACCTGATGTGAATGGACTCCATTGTCTTCTGTCTTAAGCCTTGGTGAACACATCAGCCAACTGATCTTCACTCCTCGTGTAACATGGCAAGATGACTCTAGAATGATCATTGCCTCACCTTGGTAATCAACTTCAATGCTTGGTTCTCTCATGAAACACCGAGTTGGATGCAATGTGAATGGCTGCTTGGTTATCACATGCATTGTCATTGGTGGCTTGATCAATCTCCAAATGCTTCAAGATGCCTTTGATCCATACCAACTTCGTTGGTAGCTTCAGCATAGCTCATGCTCAGCTTGGCAGCGAGCAAAGACCATATAGCTTCTTACTCTTCCATGTCACCAAGTTGCCTCAATGAATGTGCAATAGCCTGTGGTTGATCTCTGTCTGTTCTATCACCAGCATCTGCAGTATCCCACCAGGCTTCCATTGCAACCCATCCATACTCCTTGATCAGGTGAGCCATTGAGATACATCAAGATCCTCTCCACCATCGCCAATGATGCTCCTTAGGAACTTGCATGTGTTGACTCACCTGATTCACAGCAAAACAAATGTCAGGTCTAGTTATGGTAAGATAAATCAATTTGCCAACTAGTTTTCTATAGAGTTTAGGATCACGATAAGGTTTGCGTCTTCAATCTCCCCTCGTGGGACTTTGTAGCCATCCTCCATAGGCATCCTTGCAGTCTTGCCTCCATGAGCACCTGCACCTTTCAAAATATCAAGTGTATACTTCCTTTGGGACATGAATAAAATGCGTCTATTCCCAATGAGGCGGAATCACGATTTGAAAGTGGGATAACTTCTTCATCCCAACTCCTATGAGATTTATTCAACTTCCTGGTGATTCTCCACCACTTTATGTATCCAAATCAAGCTTCTTACAAAGTGATTCATCCTGGTTTGATTGGAGCGACGAAGAAGCTGTTCTATTACCAAACCGGGAACCGGAATCACCGATTTGAAAGTGGGATAACTTCTTCATGCCAAGTCCTATGAGATTTATTCAACTTCCTGGTGATTCTCCACCACTTTATGTATCAAATCAAGCTTCTTACAAAGAAATTCATCCTGGTTTGATTGGAGCAGCGAAGAAGCTGTGCTATTCCCAAAGCGGGAAGCTGGAATCACGATTTGAAAGTGGGATAACTTCTTCATGCCAACTCCTATGAGATTTATTCAACTTCCTGGTGATTCTCCACCACTTTATGTATCAAATCAAGCTTCTTACAAGAGATTCATCCTGGTTTGATTGGAGCGGCGAAGAAGCTGTGCTATTCCCAAAGCGGGAAGCTGGAATCACGATTTGAAAGTGGGATAACTTCTTCATGCCAACTTCTATGAGATTTATTCAACTTCCTGGTGATTCTCCACCACTTTATGTATTCAAATCAAGCTTCTTCCAAAGTGATTCATCCTGGTTTGTTTGGAACAACGTGAAGCTGTTCTATTACCAAACCGGGAAACTGAATCACCTGATTTGAAAGTGGGATAACTTCTTCATGCCAACTCCTATGAGATTTATTCAACTTCCTGGTGATTCTCCACCACTTTATGTATCCAAATCAAGCTTCTTACAAAGAGATTCATCCTGGTTTGATTGGAGCAGCGAAGAAGCTGTGCTATTCCCAAGCTGGGAAGCTGGAATCACGATTTGAAAGTGGGATAACTTCTTCATGCCAACTCCTATGAGATTTATTCAACTTCCTGGTGATTCTCCACCACTTTATGTATCCAAATCAAGCTTCTTACAAAGAGATTCATCCTGGTTTGATTGGAGCAGCGAAGAAGCTGTGCTATTCCCAAACTGGGAAGCTGGAATCACGATTTGAAAGTGGGATAACTTCTTCATGCCAACTCTATGAGATTTATTCAACTTCCTGGTGATTCTCCACCACTTTATGTATCCAAATCAAGCTTCTTAAAAGAGATTCATCCTGGTTTGATTGGAGCAGCGAAGAAGCTGTGCTATTCCCAAGCTGGGAAGCTGGAATCACGATTTGAAAGTGGGATAACTTCTTCATGCCAACTCCTATGAGATTTATTCAACTTCCTGGTGATTCTCCACCACTTATGTATCCAAATCAAGCTTCTTACAAAGTTATTCATCCTGGTTTGATTGGAGCGGCGAAGAAGCTGTGCTATTCCCAAAGCGGGAAGCTGGAATCACGATTTGAAAGTGGGATAACTTCTTCATGCCAACTCCTATGAGATTTATTCAACTTCCTATGAGATTTAAGGATGTAAATGATTATCTGAGTTTAGAAAGGATTATAGAAGAGAATAAGAGATTAAGGGACAGATTAGAGACTAATGGAGAATCATAATGAAATGAGTATAGAGATTGTTTAGAACTGTCTAATCTTATTATGAGATGAGGTTACAATATTTATAGAAGAGGCATTAGGGTTTACAAGTCAAAGAAAGCAGCACTAGTCATAAGCATGTGAAGTCGAAGCCATAGGGGCGTCTCTTTTGAATTCCACGGATGGTAAGGCTCCTGCGGCGGCAGCACAGCCTGTCCACGGCCTGGATGGATAAGGCTCGTCCGCCCTTATCCTAAAAGCGGTCTGATCAGTCTTGAGACTTCATGTACTCTGAGGCTTTACTCACCCATCTCCTTCTTCCTTCATGTTTCTCGGATGTGCGGTAAGCCCCTGTCATTACATAGGCGTCGTACTCTTTCCATCTTGCTTAGCTCTTCTCTCCTTTTCATAATGACTTCCTCATCTCAACACTCCCCTCGCTTAGCTTTGTGAAAGCCTAGCTTGGATGGCCTGAATTCTCCTCATTAAAACCTCACCAAGGAAAACCCATTGGGACAAAACCTTGATGAGGGAAAAGAGTAAAGACCTCACAGCCAAGAGGATCAGCTCCTTCTCTTCCCAAGATCAGTGAGGCCCAACCTGATGTGAATGGACTCCATTGTCTTCTGTCTTGCAGCCTTGGTGAACACATCAGCCAACTGATCTTCACTCCTCGTGTAACATGGCAAGATGACTCCTAGAATGATCATTTGCCTCACCTTGTGGCAATCAACTTCAATGTGCTTGGTTCTCTCATGAAACACCGAGTTGGATGCAATGTGAATGGCTGCTTGGTTATCACAATGCATTGTCATTGGCGTGGCTTGATCAATCTCCAAATGCTTCAAGATGCCTTTGATCCATACCAACTTCGTTGGTAAGCTTCAGCATAGCTCTACTCAGCCTGCTGAGCGAGACCACCTTCTGCTTCTTACTCTTCCATGTCACCAAGTTGCCTCCAATGAATGTGCAATAGCCTGTGGTTGATCTCCTGTCTGTTCTATCACCAGCCCAATCTGCATCACAGTATCCCACCACTTCAGAGCTTCCATTGCAACCCATCCATACTCCTTGATCAGGTGAGCCATTGAGATACATCAAGATCCTCTCCACCATGCCAATGATGCTCCTTAGGAACTTGCATGTGTTGACTCACCTGATTCACAGCAAAACAAATGTCAGGTCTAGTTATGGTAAGATAAATCAATTTGCCAACTAGTTTTCTATAGAGTTTAGGATCTGATAAGGTTTGCTGTCTTCAATCTCCCCTCTCGGTGGGACTTTGTAGCCATCCTCCATAGGCATCCTTGCAGTCTTGCCTCCATGAGCACCTGCACCTTTCAAAGATCAAGTGTATACTTCCTTTGGGACATGAATAAACCTTCCTTGGATCTACATATCTCAATTCCAGAAAGTATTTCATTTCACCCAAATCTTTAATCTCAAACATGGATTTAATGAACTCCTTGGTTGCTATGATACCTTCCTTATCACTTCCTGATAATGATATCATCAACATACACAAGTGCAATCATACCTGAGGAGTTGTGAGTGTGAAGAGAGTGTGGTCTAGTTCAGACTTCTTGAAGCCCGCGCCATTCAGAGTAGTGCTCAGCTTGTTGTACCAAGCCATTGGTGATTGCTTCAGCCATAGATAGCTTTCTTCAATCTTAACACATTCCCTTTCTTCACTAAGTGTTCCAGGCCTGGAGGTGGATGCATATATACTTCATCCTCAAGTTCACCTTGTAAGAATGCATTCTTCACATCCATTTGCCATAACCCCATCAAGATTCACAGCCAAGCTTAATACAATCCTTATTGTATGTAGTTTAGCTACTGGTGCAAAGGTTTCTATGTAATCTTCTCCATAAGTTTGAGTGAAACCTCTTGCTACTA
Source organism: Brassica carinata (assembly GCA_016771965.1). Classification (NCBI taxonomy): domain Eukaryota; kingdom Viridiplantae; phylum Streptophyta; class Magnoliopsida; order Brassicales; family Brassicaceae; genus Brassica; species Brassica carinata. The sequence continues at coordinate 44,184 of JAAMPC010000155.1, forward strand.
GCCTTGACTTCTTCCTCTCAACCTTTCCATCAGCCTTATACTTGATTGTGAATATCCATTTACTACTCACACCTTCTTCCCTTTTGGTAACTCACTCTCATACCATGTATCATTCTTGATCATGGCTCTGCCTCAGCTCAACTGATTCCTTCCATTCTTTATCCATGATTGCTTCTTCATAGCTTCTTGGAATATAGTTCTCATCAAGTTAACCATGAGCGCACAATGTTCTTCAGGGTATTGAGCAAAGGAACACACAACTTCGAAGGATCCTCCACAGCTTGGGCATTGTAGTACACTTCGTGTTTACCCAAGAGGAAGGATCCTTTCTAATCCTTGTGCTTCTCCTCAATACAGGTTGTTCTTGCACTTGAACCTGCTCATCTTGTATATCACGGTTCTTCTTCTGTGATGTTCTTCATCTCCTTGGTCTTGCTCACCTTGATGATGAGAACCTGAGTTGAACTCTTCTCCTTCTTCACTCAAGCCGACTCCTTCTTGGCCATTTTCTTGAGTTTCAGGTTCACTTCCCCTCATGATCAAGGTGAGGTGTTTGAGCAGCTCTTCTTGGTTCATTTGAGCTCTCTTCTGGTTGTCTACTTCTTGTGGACTGATCCTGATTCATCTTGATACCAGACCTTCCAAAATCACTCTTAAACTCAGCCCATCTGATGTAAGATCCTCAGGTCTTCTTGATTCTTCTCTTCATAGTATCCTCTTTCTTCAATGAACTTCACATCTCTAGATACAAGTACCCTTCTAGCTTCTGGATCATAACACTTATATCCTTTTGAGTTGTTGAGTAGCCAATGAACATTGCCTTTCTGCTTCTTGCTTCTAGCTTGTTCCTCAACTCTCCTGGTACTAACACATAACACAAGCATCCAAACACTCTCATATATGTCAAAGATGGTTTGCTGGTTCAGTACCTCAAATGGTGCTTGATCCTTCAATACCCTTGTAGGTATTAGGTTGATTAGATAGCAAGCAGTGGATACAGCATCACTCCAGAATCTTTTAGGTACATTAGCTTGGAACATTAATGACCGAGCCACCTCCATCAAGTGCCTGTTCTTCCTCTCAGCTACACCATTCTGTTGTGGTGTGTAGGGGCAACTTGTTTGATGAAGTATTCCATGATGATCTAGATGGCTTTTGAGCATAGCTTGTGTATTCTCCTCCATTATCTGATCTCAAAATTTTAATCTTAGCATGATAATGGTTAGTTACATAAGCTTGAAAGTTCTTGAATGCATCTATCACCCTATCTTTGATGGAATTAGTGTTAACCAGGTGTATTTAGATTTTCATCAATGAATGTGACAAAGTACTTATTATTATCTCTAGAGAAACTAGGTGCAGTCCACACATCAGTATGAATCAAATCAAAGCAATTTTCATAAGCGGTAGATGTTCTTGGAAACACATTCTTACAATGCTTGCCTAAAATGCAAGCTTCACACTTATCATTTTCAAAAACCACACCTGGTAACATTAAGTTTAAAGCCCTCTCATGGGGATGACCTAGTCTAGCATGCCACAATGCATTTTTATTCAAACTAGAAGCAGAAGTAAATGGCGGTTATGATTGGAAACAGGATCAAGCTTCTCAAGCATATATAACTCTCCTTTGTAACTCCTTTTCCAATCAATTGGCTGCTTTCAATATCCTGAAACTTCACATCATTAGGACTGAATATAACATTGCAATTCAAATCAGTAGTGCATTTCTTAACTGAAAGTAGATTTGATGTGAATTCAGGAATATAAAATGCTCTAGTAGTATTATCAAATAGCTTTAAGTTTCTATTCCTTAATAGGTATCTTATCTCCATTTGCAATCATCACACATCCATTAGTAGGTTCTATGTCTTTAATCAGGTTGGTGTCACTAATCATATGATGAGATGCACCTGAATCTATAATCAATGGTTTGGATGCATTGCTAGCATGATGGCAGATACATTTTGATCTATATGCATTCATCTTAGCATTTCTATCAATGCACTGCTCAATTCCAGTCTTACTATCATTCCTAGCAATCTCAGCCTTACTGTGAGTCATTTCTATAGTCCTAGCAATCATAGAAGCACCAAATGAATACCCATGAATGTTACCATTATCCTTGAGCATTTTTGATGGTGCATCCATCGGACCTCGATGAAGTCTTGATCATTGCCCTGAGGGTTGATGGCTCCAGTATAGGTCACAAAGCTTTTCCATTTCCTTCTGGTTCTCCACTAGTTCCTGGTTGGATGGCCCTGCTTTACATTGAGAGAAGATACATTGATTTAGGAAGAGTATTGGGGCGGTAACTTTGAAATTTACAGTAACTTTAGTTTTACTGTGGTAACTAAGATAAAGGCTTGGAAGTTACATTGGACCCTTATGGTAAAGGGGATCACGCCCAAGATGAGTCTGGATAAGGGAGGAGGTGTTTGGATAAGGTCTGGTCATAGCTGGAAAAGTGAAGCACTTTTACAGGCTGTCCCAGCATGTGAAGCAAAGGAGCTCCAGCCTGTCCATTGACCTCACATGCTTATGGATTTCAAATCCCTTTTGTATTAGCCTTATCTCTTCATATATATCTTGTATCTGAGACATTAAATTAATAAATGGAGTTTGAGTCTCTCTCTCTTGATTCTCTTACTAAAATCTCTTAATCTCTTTAATCTTTGAATCTAAGTATCTATGGTTGTTTGAATCATTCTCTAAACACAAAAAGTGTTTATGGTATCAGAGCCAGGTTCCTTGAAAAGGAGAGTGATTCGTTTTTTCTAAATGTTCTTAGTGTTCTTGAGAGTTCTTGAGATTTTTTCAAGAGCTAGATCCTTTAAAGTCAAGTTTGTGTCATTTGGTGTTTCTTTTGGAGAGTCAGCTTCAAGGGAGTCCGTTTAGGTGTTTCTAAAGGTCAAGAAAAGGGTCTAGCTAGTTGGTAAGCAAAGCGTGTGAGATTAAACATTTGGGGGAAGATCAGGCTAAAGGTTGTTTCTTTAGGCTAGAAAATGGAGCTGCTTCAATCTGGTATGAAGCGTGAAAGAAAAGAGAGAGAGGGAATGTGGCGGGGTGGTTTCTACAGATGAAAACAACACTGAAAGGTGTGGAGTTGGGAGAAACCATGAGAAGAAAAGAGTCTTTGATGGGTGAAGGCATCTTTGAGAAAGATCGGGCAGCAAAGAAACAAATGGAGTACTTTGAGTCTTGAAGAAAGTACAAGCGCGAGATTGAAGATGTTTATGAGAACAAAGATCAGTCTTAGGAGAGTGTATGGAGATCAAGAAGGTGATTAGTAAAGTTAAACCAGGAAGAGGGTTCAATAATCGTGGCAAGGCTGACATTTGTGGGTTGAGCTACAGGTTGAGATCCCATGTGGATGGGGATACTACACAGAAAGCGAAACAGTCTTGAAGCTCTTAGGCATGAAGTCATCATATGGGTGGCTGGTGGAGATGGTTCTAAGGGGAACAGCTTAGGAAATGGAAAGATCACATTATTGCTTATAAGAAGAGTATGAGATAATGAGAGATGATGAGAGGCTAACCATGAGTAGGAGTGAGAAGCTCATGGAAGCCAACTGGGAGAGTAGAAGTGAAGCTTCAGAGAAGCTAACCAGGTGGGAGTGAGAGGCTCATGGAGGCTAACGGGGAGTAGGAGTGAGGGCTTCTTGGGAGAGAGGAGGTCACAGAATGCTATCCAAAGCTAATCAACATAGGAAAGGGTAGGAAGAGAGTTGTGGGAGAGTGTTCTTACTCAGCCTACATGGGGAATCAGTAGAGACAGTGGGGTGTTAAAAGAGCAGGAGAAAGGGAGTGGAGCTGATGATGCATCACAAGGAAAGAATGGAGAGTGTTCATGGAACAAGTACAAGCCTTAGCAGCTGGCGAGGGGAGGCATGCTATACAATCCAGGAGCTTAAACTTGTGATTGATTCTGACAAGCCATCATATGATCAGTGATAGGAAGCTTATAAGTGAGATCAAGGCTGCAACAGGGGAGTGTTATGATAGCTAATGGTGCTATGATCCCAATAGAAGGAGTGGAGCTAAAACTGTTTGAGAAGGACCAGACTGCCTTTACCATGCCTCAGTTCACTTCAAATCTTTATCTGTGAAATACCATTGATCTTGATTGTCAAGTAGTATTCAGACCTCATGAAGTTGAGTTTCAAGATTTGAAGACTGGGAGAGTTATTGGCGGAGGAGACAGCAAGAATCAGCTATACCATCTTCAAATGGCTAAGAATTCCTAAACTCCTTGATTCGTATTGCTTAAGTAGTGCTGTTGATAGGTGTGATAGTATGACTTGGCATGCTAGATTGGGACATCCTCATGCTCGTGCATTGAATTGATCATGCTATAATATTTAATCCCACTTAGAGTGTGAGGCTTGCATATGAGGAAAGCATTGTGGGAATTTGTGTTTCCAAGTTGAGAACTACTTATGAGCATTGCTTTGATCTAGTTCATTCAGATGTGTGGACAGCTCCTTGTTTGTCTAGAGATAGCCAGAAGTACTTTGTGACATTCATTGATGAGAAGTCCTAAGTATACTTGGCTTACATTGCTTCCATCTAAAGATAGGGTGCTAGAAGCATTTATGAACTTCCAAGCATATGTATCAATCAGATCCAGTATAAGGTTTGAGATCAGATAATGGAGGTGAATACATCAGCAATGCCTTCAAGAATCATCTAGCCAAGCATGGGATTGTGCATCAGACTAGCTGCCCTTATACACCACAGCAGAATGGTGTAGCAGCTGAGGAAGAACAGGCACTTGATGGAGGTTGCTAGATCGATGATGTTTCATGCAAATGTCCCAACGTTTTTGGGTGATCTTGGTTCAGACTGCTTGCTATCTCATCAACCGGGTTCCAACCAAGATATTGAAGAATCTGTCTCCATTTGAAGTGTTGAACAAGAGCAAACCTGTCATTGATCATCACACGTGTCTTTGGGTGTGTGTGCTATGTCATGGTTCGGGGGAAGCGAGAAGAAACAAGCTGGAGGCAAAATTACTAAGGCTATGTTCATTGGTTTTCTACATCGCACTCAGAAGGGTACAAGTGCTATGATCCTGAAGCAAGGTGATGGGTATCTAGAGAAGTGAAGTTTGTTGAAACAAAGGTTATTATGAAGAAAGGGTGGGAAAATCTGAAGGATTTGTCTCCGAGAGCTCCATCGATAAGGCAACAATCTTGAAGTGTTGTTAGGCTTCAGGGGATAGGATTATCCAGGATCAGAAACGGGAAGGAGGGAGTCTCCCAATCAGGTGGTGGAGCTGGAAGAACAACTCCTCTTGATCATGAGGGGGAATGGAACTGAATCTGGTGAGCAAGAGCAAAACCAAGAGGATTCAGGTCTTCATGATCAAGATACATCACAAGAAGTTAGAACAATGAGGTTCAGTCTAGTGGAGAGTGGATGAGGTTCAGTCTAGTGTAGAAGAGAACAAGTCAGACCCGGCCAGTTGAGAGAAGAAGAGCAAGTGGAGCGGTTGGTGTGCAAACTGAAGATCAGGTTCAAGCTTTGAGGAGGAGCACAAGGATAAAGAGGGATCCTTGGCCCGGGTAAACACGAGGGGGTGTATACCGATGCCCATGCTGTGGAGCATCCTTCTCGGTGTGTTCCTTTGCTGAGTTTCAGAGGAGCATTATGCCTTTATGATTGAGTCGGATGAGAGTTATGTACCAAGGACTTATGAAGAAGCTATGTTAGACAAGAATGGAAAGAATCAGTGGGGCTGAAGCAGGTGCTATGATCAAAATGATACATGGTATGAGAGTGAGAACACCTAGGGAAGAAGCTGTATCTAGTAGATGGATCTTCACAATCAAGTATCTTGCAAATGGACAGATTGATAGGAAGAGACCAGATTGGTTGCAAGAGGATTTACACAGACTATGGAGAGGATTACATTGATACCTTTGCACCAGTAGCTAAGCTACATACAGTTGGTTGTGTTGTCCAAACTACAGCAAACTTGGAGTGGGATTTGTGGCAGATGGATGTGAAGAATGCTTTCTTACAAGGTGAGCTAGAAGATGAGGTATACATGCTTCCTCCTCACGGTCTTGAGCATCTAGTAAAGCCAGGGAATGTTTGAGGTTGAGAGGCAATATGGGTTGAAACAATCACCTAGAGGAAAAGCAGTGCAGGAAGCTGAGTACAACACTCAATGGGAGAGGCTTTAGGAAGTCTGAATTAGATCACACTCTCTTCACTTTGACAGGACCTTCAGGGATCATTGTGATTAGTGTATGTGGATGATTTGATTATCACAGGGGGTGATAAAGGCGGGGATTCAAGCTACAGGAGTTTCTCAAATCTGTGTTTGACATCGAGGATTTGGGAGAGATGAAAGTATTTTCTGGGCATTGAGATATGCAGATCAAAGGAGGGTTTGTTTATGTCTCAAAGGAAGTATACTATGGATATGTTGAAGGAGACTGATGTGCTTGGAGGAAGATAGCTAAAACACCCTGAGGAGGGATATAAGGTTCTGCGTGAGGGGAGGTTGAAGAGAGTTGTTTGAGGATCTAAGCTATCAGGAAGATGGTTGGCAAGCTGATCTACTTGACCATCACCAGGCCAGATATATGTTTGCTGTAAACCAAGTGAGTCAGCATATGCAGGCAAGGGTACATCCTTGGAAGATGGTTGATAGGATCTTGAGGAGTATTTGAGTGGCACGTCTGGTCAAGGAGTTTGGATGGGATGCAATGGCAGCAGTAGTGGGCTATTGTGATGCTGATTGGGCGGGAGATAGAGGACAGGAGATCAACACTGGCTATGTGTACATTCATTGGAGGGAACCTGGTTACTTGGAAAGTAAGAAGCGAGAGGTCATCTCTTGTTCAAGTCTGAGGCTGAATATAGGGGCTATGTTGAAGTTGACAAGCGAGTTGGTGTGGATCAAGGGGTATCTTGAAGCATCTGGAGATTGAGCAGAGTACTCCTATGACAATGCTGCTGTGACAATCAAGCAGCTATCCATATTGCTTCACAACTCAGTCTTTCATGAGAGAAGCAACATAGAAGTGGATTGTCCAAGGTGAGGCAGATGATTATCTTAGGAGTGATTCGCCATGTTATACAAGAGTGAGGATCAACTGGCTGATGTGTTTACTAAGGCAGCGAGATTAAAGACAATGGAGTCCATACTTTCTAGGCTTGGGCTCATTGATCTTACTCGAAAGCTGATCCCCTAACCATGGAGCTTCTCTTTCCCTCATCAAGGTTTTATCCCAATGGGTTTCTTGGTGAGGTTTTAATGAGGGAGATCTTCATGGTTTCCAATGACTTGTTCTACATGGTCAAGCTTGAGGGGGATGTTGAATAAGAGGGATGGAGAGAAGATATTGAGGATTTAGGAAGAGTATTGGGGCTGAGAGTAACTTTGGGAATTTACCACAGTAACTTTAGTTTCTTGTGGTAACTAAAACCAAAAGGCAGGAGTTACATTGGACCCTTATGGTAAAGGGATCCACGCCCAGATGAGTCTGGATAAGGGGAGGAGGTGTTTGGATAAGGTCTGGTCATAGCTGGAAAAGTGAAGCACTTTTCTGACCTGTCGAGCATGTGAAGCAAAAGGAGCTCCAGCCTGTCCATTTGACCTCACATGCTTATGGATTTCAAATCCCTTTTGTATTAGCCTTATCTCTTCATATATATCTTGTCTGAGACATTAAATTAATAAATGGAGTTTTGAGTCTCTCTCTCTTGATTCTCTTCTTAAAAATCTCTTAATCTCTTTAATCTTTGTCTAAGTATCTATGGTTGTTTGAATCATTCTCTAAACACAAAAGTGTTTATGGTATCAGAACCAGGTTCCTTGAAAAGGAGAGTGAGAGCAAGAGGAAACAAAACAAGAGGATTCAGGTGCTTCCTGATCAAGATACATCACAAGAAGTTGCGAACAATGAGGTTCAGTCCCAGTGGAGAAAGTGGATGAGGTTAGGTCGATTAGCCAGAAAGAACAAGTCAAAGACCCATAGTTCAGAAGAAGAAGAAACAGAAATTAAGAGCCGGTTAGTTTGCAAACTGAAGATCAGGTTCAAGCTTTGAGAACACAAGGATAAGGGGATCCTTCCAAGCCGGGTAAACACGAGAGTGTACTACAATGATACCCAGGCATTGAACATCCTTCTCAAGCGATGTGTTCCCTTTGCTGAAACTCAGAGAACATTATGCCTTTATGATTAGTCTGGATGAGAGTTATGTACCAAGGACTTATGAAGAAGCTATGTTAGACAAGGAATGGAAAGAATCAGTGGGAGCTGAAGCAGGTCTTTATGATCAAAAATGATACATGGTATGAGAGTGAGCTGCTGGGGGAAAGAAAGGCGTATCTGAGTAAGATGGATCTTCCTGATCAAGTATCTTGCAAATGGACAGATTGATAGGAAGAAGACCAGATTGGTTGCAGAAGGTTACACAGACCCTATGGAGATTACATTATTACCTTTGCGCAATGCTTAGCTACATACAGTTCAGTTGTTTATTATTCTGACAAACTTTTGTGTTTAGAGAATGATTCAAACAACCATAGATACTTAGATTCAAAGATTAAAGAGATTAAGAGATTTTAGTAGAGAATCAAGAGAGAGAGACTCAAAACTCCATTAATTAATTTAATGTCTCAGATACAAGATATATATGAAGAGATAAGGCTAATACAAAAGAGTTTAATCGATAAGCATGTGAGGAGTCAATGGACAGGCTGGAGCTCCCTTTGCTTCACATGCTTGGACAAGAGAAGCTAATAAAAGTGCTTCACTTTTCCAGCTATGACCAGACCTTATCAAACACCTCCTCCCTTATCCAGACTCATCTTGGGCGTGATCCCCTTTACCATAAGGGTCCAATGTAACTTCCCAGCCTTTACCTTAGTTACCACAGTAAAACTAAAGTTCTTGTGGTAAATTCTAAGTTACTCTCTGCCCCAATACTCTTCCTAAATCAATGTATCTTCTCTCCATCCTCTTATCTCAACACTCCCTCAAGCTTGTATGAGAGCAAGTCAAGCTTGGAAATATGAAGATCTCCCTCATTAAAAACCTCACCAGGAAAACCCATGGGATAAAACCTTGATGAGGGAAAAAGTGAAGACTCCATGGTTAAGGGATCAGCTCACTGGAGTAAGATCAATGAGCCCACCTAGAAAGTATGGACTCCATTGTCTTTAATCTCGCTGCCTTAGTAAACACATCACCAGTTGATCCTCACTCCTTGTATAACATGGCGAGAATCACTCTTAAGATAATCATCACGCCTCACCTTGTGACATCCACTTCATGTGCCGTTCTCTCTCTGAAGGACCTGAGTTAGAAGCAATATGGATGCTGCTTGATTGTCCACGATTGTCATAGGGTATCGCTCAATCTCCAGTGCTTCAGATACCCTTGATCCACACCAACTTCGTTTGTCAACTTCAACATAGCCACATATTCAGCTTCGACGCTTGCAGAGATGACCTTACGCTTCTTACTCTTCCAAGTAACCAGGTTCCCTCAATGAATGTACAATAGCCATGGTTGATCTCCTGTCCACTCTATCCTCTGCCCAATCAGCATCCAATAGCCCCTTGCTTCTGTGCTGCCATTGCATCCCATCCAAACTCCTTGACCAGGCGTGCCACTCAAATACCTCAGTATCCTATCAACCATCTTCCGATTGATGTACCCATGCCGGCACCATATGCTTTGACTCACTTGGTTTACAGCAAAACATATATCTGGCGGTGTGATGGTCCAGAGTAGATCAGCTTGCCAACCATCTTCCTGTATAGCTTAGGATCCTCAAACAAGCTGCTCTTCAACCTCCCCTCCACGCAGAACCTTATATCCCTCCTCAAGGGGTGTTTTAGCTATCTTTCCTCCAAGCACATCAGTCTCCTTCAACATATCCATAGTATACTTCCTTTGAGACATAAACAAACCCTCCTTTTGATCTGCATATCTCAATGCCCAGAGAAAATACTTCATCTCTCCCAAATCCTTGATGTCAAACTGGATTTGAGAAACTCCTAGTAGCTTGAATCCTACCTTATCTCCCTGTGATAATCAAATCATCCACATACACTAGAATCACAATGATCCCTGAAGGTCTGTCAAAGTGAGAGAGTGTGATCTAATTCAGACTTCCTAAAGCCTCTCCCATTGAGTGTTGTACTCAGCTTCCTGTACCAAGCTCTAGGTGATTGTTTCAACCCATATATTGCTTGCTTCTTCAACCTCAAAACATTCCTGGCTACTAGATGCTCAAGACCAGGAGGAGGAAGCATGTATACCCTCATCTTAGCTCACCTTGTAAGAAAGCATTCTTCACATCCATCTGCCACAAATCCCACTCCAAGTTTGTTCTTGATGGACAACACAATAATCCGAACTGTATGTAGCAACTCTTGGTGCAAAGACATCAATGTAATCCTCTCCATAGGTCTGTGTAAATCCTCTTGCAACCAATCTGGTCTTCTTCCTATCAATCTGTCCATTTGCAAGATACTTGATTGTGAAGATCCATCTACTAGATACAACTTTCTTTCCCTTAGGCAGCTCACTCTCATACCATGTATCATTTTTGATCATAGCCTGCTTCAGCTCCCTTTCTTTCCATTCCTTGTCTAACATAGCTTCTTCATAAGTCCTTGGTACAACTCTCATCCAGACTAATCATAAAGGCATAATGCTCCTCACAGAACTCAGCAAAGGAACACACGGCTTGAGAAGGACTCCACAGCCTGGGCATTGTAGTACACTCGTGTTTACAGTTGGAAGGATCCTCTTTATCCTGTGCTCCTCAAGCTTGAACCTGATCTTCAGTTTGCACCTTCTTGAAGCTCCACTTGCTCTTCTTACAGGCCGGTCGACTTGTTCTTCTACACTAGACTGAACCTCATCCACTTCTCCACTAGACTGAACCTCATTGTTGCTAACTTCTTGTGATGTATCTGATCATGAAGACCTGAATCCTCTTGGTTTTGCTTGCTCACCAGATTCAGTTCCATTCCCCCTCTCATGATCAAGAGGAGTTGTTCTTCAACTCCACCACTCTGATTGGAGACTCCTCCTTCGGTTCCTGATCACGGGATAATCTATCCAGAGCTTCTCAACAACACTCGATTATTGTTGCCTTATCGGATGGAGCTTGAGACAAATCCCAGATTTTCCACTCCTTTTCTTCATAATAACCTTTTGTTTCAACAAACTTCACTTCTCTAGATACCATCACTCTCCTTGCTTGAGGATCACTTGTACCTTCGGTGATAGAGTAACCAATGAACATAGCCTTAGTACTCTTTGCCTCCAGCTTGTTTCTCTGCTCTCCTGGAACCATGACATAGCACACACCCAAAGACAAGTAGATGATCAATACAGGGTTTGCTCTTGTTCAACACTTCAAATGGAGACAGATTCTTCAATATCTTGGTTGGAACCGGATTGATGAGATAGCAAGCGATGCGAACAGCATCACTCAAAAAGCGTTTAGGACATTTGCATGAAACATCATCGATCTAGCAACCTCCATCAAGTGCCTTCTTCTCTCAGCTACACCATTCTCTTTGTGGTGTATAAGGGCACTAGTTGATGCACAATCCCATGCAGCTAGATGATTCTTGAAGGCATTGCTGATGTATTCACCTCCATTATCTGATCTCAATACCTTCAGTAGCATTGTATTGATTAGATACATATGCTTGGAAGTTCATAAATGCTTCACACTTATCTTTAGATGGAAGCAATGTAAGCCAAGTATACTTAGACTTCTCATCAATGAATGTCACAAAGTACTTCTGGTATCTCTGACAAACAAGGAGCTGTCCACACATCTGAATGAACTAGATCAAAGCAATGCTCATAAGTAGTTCTGAACTTGGAAACACAGTCCTACAATGCTTTCTAATATGCAAGCCTCACACTCTAAGTGATTAAATGACATATTAGGCATGATCAATTCAATTGCTGAGCATGAGATCCCAATCTAGCATGCCAAGTCATACTATCACCTATCAACAACCTTTACTTAAGCACCTGAATCAAGGTTTTGGAATTCTTAGCCATTTGAAGATGGTATAGCTGATTCTTGCTGTCTCTCTATAATAACTTTCTCCAGTCTTCAAATCTTAGACTCAACTTCATCAGGTCTGAATACTACTTGACAATCAAGATCAATGGTAGCTTTCTTCTGAATAGATTTGAAGTGGTGAGGCATGTAGAAGGCGGTGTGTCCTTCTCAAGCAGTTTAGCTTTCCCACTCCTTCTATTGGGATCATAGCACCATTAGCTATCAACACTCCCTGTTGCAGCCTTGATCTCACTTATAAACCTCCTATCACTGATCATATGATGCCTTGCAGAATCATCACAATGGGTTTCAAGCTCCGGATTCTTCACTGCTGGCTTGCATTCCCACTCTCCATTCTTTCCTTGTGATGCAGTCATCAGCTCCACTCCTTTCTCCTGCTCTTTTAACACCCACACTGTCTTCTACTGGTTCCCCATGTAGGCTGGTAAGAACATCTCCACAGCTCTCTTCCACCTTTCTGTTGATGAGGCTTTGGATAGCATTCTGCCTCCTCTTCTAGAAGCCACTCACCACTGCCGGTTAGCCTCATGAGCTCTCACTCCTGCTGTGGTTGGCTTGGAGGCTCTCACTCCTGCTCGGTTGGTTCATGAGCTCTCACTCCTACTCATGGTTAGCCTCTCATCATCTCTCATTATCTCATGCTTCTTATAAGCACACAGATCTCTTCCATTTCCGGAAGTTGTTCCCCTCTTAGAACCATCTCCACCAGCCACCCATATGATGACTCCATGCTGTGAGAGCTTCAAGACTGTCGCTTGCTCTTGTGTAGTATCCCCATCCACATGGGATCTCAACCCTTGTAGTTCAACCCACAAATGTTGTAGCTTCCTCACATGATTATTGAACCCTTCTCTTCCTGGTTTAACTTCACTAATCACCTTCTTGACTTCATACACTCTCTAAGACTGATCTGTTCTCATAAACATCTTGATCTTCTCAAGTGTACTTTCTTAGTAAAAGCAATCTCCATTTGTTTCTCTTGCTGTCTGATCTTTCTCAGCAGCTTTACCCATCAAAGACTCTTTCTTCTCGGGTTTCTCCAAACTCCACACCTTTTAGGTGTTGTTTTCATCTGAGCCCCACACATTCCTCTCTCTTTCTTCTCTTCCATGTTGTACCAGATTGAAGCAGCTCCATTTTCTTTTGCTTTAAAAGCAACAACCTTTAGCCAGATCTTCCCCAAATGCTTAATCTCACGTAAGCTTACCAACTAGCTAGACCCTCTTCTGACCTTGTGAAACACTAGCGGACTCCTTGAAGCAAAGAAACACCTTGACACAAACTTGACTTTTAAAGGATCAGCTCTTGAAAAATCTCAAGAACTCTCAAGAACACTCAAGAACATTTAGAAAAACGAAATCACTCTCCTTTTCAAGGAACCTGGCTCTGATACCATAAACACTTTTGTGTTTAGAGAATGATTCAAACAACCATAGATACTTAGATTCAAAGATTAAAGAGATTAAAGAGATTTTTAGTAAGAGAATCAAGAGAGAGAGACTCAAAACTCCATTAATTAATTTAATGTCTCAGAATCAAGATATATATGAGAAGAGATAAGGCTAATACAAAGGATTTCCGAAATCCATAAGCATGTGAGTCAATGGACAGGCTGGATCCTTTTTGCTTCACATGCTTGGGCAGTATAAAAGTGCTTCACTTTTTCATTATGACGAACTTATCCAAACACCTCTCCCTTATCCAGACTCATCTTGGGGAGTCACCTTAAGGGTCAATGTAACTTCAACCTTTACCTTAGTTACCACAGATAAAACTAAAGTTACGTGGTAAATTCTAAGTTACTCTCTGCCCCAATACTCTTCCTAAATCAATGTATCTTCTCTACATCCTCTTATCTCAACATATAGGTCGAAGCTTTTCCATTTCCTTCGGTTCTCCCTTCCAGTTCCTCGGTTGGATATTGCTCGCCAGACCTTCGTCATGTGGGCTCTTGCCTCTTTCTCCTTTATGAACTTGGCCATTCCAGAGTGGGGATGGGTATCCAGCTCTTCGTGAATCTTCTTGTGCCCATACCTCTTGCAATGATCCAATTCCCATTGAACTTCTCGCATACTTGTTGTAGCCAGCTTTGTTGGCTTGAGGAGGTTCTTCCGGAACTGCACCCGGCATTTGCAAGAGATAAGTCTCCTTGCCTCCAAAAGCCCATTGACCTGCTCACCATCTGAGCACACACCTCCTCCAAGGTCAGGTAACTTCGGACCTTAGCATGTGCTGAATGAGACCATTAGCAACTTGTTCAATGTGAGCAGCAACAAAGACCTTGTCACGCTCCGCCTCTCATTTAGAAGCTCTGGATCAGCTGCTTGGCCTCAACATCTCCAGCTCAGACCACAGTGCTTGGCCTCCCAAATGCTTTGTAAACTCCATGTCATCTTGGGTTAACTTCGTTGATTGCCTTCTTGACTTCAAACACTTTCGGTTCAGGTTAGAAACATTTCCATACACCTTCAGAGTGTTGGCTCCTTGGCTGTCTCACAGTAACTATGCAGCATCTAGGATAGCGGTTCCCAAAGGGCATGAAGGACTGACATCACCATCATGTCTCTCTTGTTGCCACTTCTCACAACACTCTCCTCGAATCTCGCGTCACCCTCTTGATGTCGCCCTTGGAGCTTCACCAGCTGTGATATGCTTCCCAAACCCTTGCTTCCCACAGCAGTCTTCACCATCCATGACCGAGACTAGGTAGTTGCTACTTTGAATGTCACGCGACCTTCATCTTCATAACACTTTCCATTTTGAACAGCAGCGTCTGCATTGAACAAAGCGGCTAGATCTTTGTCTTGAGAACCCACTGCCACAGAACCTGATTTACCCTGGGAGTCTTCAAATGAACCTCCACGGATCACCAAGACACCGCCAAAGTACCTTGAGCTTGAACTCTCAAGAAACTCTCAAACACACTCCCTTGTTCTCTTAAAGTTTCAAAGCTTGGAATCGCTTCAAGAGTCACTCTATAATTCGGTTTAATGAACCTGGCTCTGATACCGCATATGGAATTTAAGGATGTAAATGATTATCTGAGTTTAGAAAGTTATAGAAGAGAATAAGAGATTAAGGACAGATTAGAGATAATGGAGGAATCATAATGAAATGAGTATAGAGAGGGTGTTTAGAAGCTGTCTAATCTTATTATGAGATGAGGTTACAATATTTATAGAAAGGCATTAGGTTTGAAGTAAAGAGAAGCAGCACTAGTCATGGCATGTGAAGTCAAGCCATAGGAGCGTCTCTTTTGAATTCCCGGATGGTAAAGACTCACTGCAGCCTTCTAACCTGTCCCGGCACAGGATGGATAAGGCTCGTCCAGCCCTTATCACTAACTTGGTCTGATCATGCAGAGACCATGTACTCACAGAGGCTTTTACTCCCTCTGCTTCTTCCTTCATGTTTCCTCAGGATGTCGGCCCAAGCCCACTGTCGATACATAGGCGTCTTATCCGGCCTCTTTCCATCACTTGCTTAGCTCTTCCTCTCCTTCTCATAATGACTTCCTCATCTCAACACTTCCTGGTGATTCTCCACCACTTTATGTATCCAAATCAAGCTTCTTACAAAGAGATTCATCCTGGTTTGATTGGAGCGGCCAGAAGAAGGCGTGCTATTCCCAAAGCTGGAAGCTGGAATCACCTGATTTGAAAGTGGGATAACTTCTTCATCCCAACTCCTGAGATTTATTCCACTTCCTGGTGATTCTCCACCACTTTATGTATCAAATCAAGCTTCTTACAAAGTGATTCATCCTGGTTTGATGAAGACGGCGGCAGAAAGTTACATTACAAAGCTGGGAAGCTGGAATCAGCTGATTTGAAAGTGGGATAACTTCTTCATGCCAACTCATGAGATTTATTCAACACTTCCTGGTGATTCTCCACCACTTTATGTATCCAAATCAAGCTTCTTACAAAGAGATTCATCCTGGTTTGATTGGGCAGCGAAGAAGCTGTATTCCCAAAGCGGGAGCTGGAATCACGATTTGAAAGTGGGATAACTTCTTCATGCCAACTCCTATGAGATTTATTCAACTTCCTGGTGATTCTCCACCACTTTATGTATCCAAATCAAGCTTCTTACAAAGTGATTCATCGTGGTGGTTTGTTTGGAGCGGCAATGAAGCTGTTCTATTAGCTGAGCTGGAATCAACTGATTTGAAAGTGGGATAACTTCTTCATGCCAACTCCTGAGATTTATTCAACACTTCCTGGTGATTCTCCACCACTTTATGTATCAAATCAAGCTTCTTACAAAGAGATTCATCCTGGTTTGATTGGAGCGACGAAGAAACTGTGCTATTCCCAAAGGCGGGAAGCTGGAATCACCTGATTTGAAAGTGGGATAACTTCTTCATCCAACTCCTATGAGATTTATTCAACTTCCTGGTGATTCTCCACCACTTTATGTATCAAATCAAGCTTCTTACAAAGTGATTCATAGTGGTTTGTTTGGAGCGGCAATGAGAGCTGTTATTACCAAGCTGGGAAGCTGGAATCAAGCTGATTTGAAAGTGGGATAACTTCTTCATGCCAACTCTATGAGATTTATTCAGCACTTCCTGGTGATTCTCCACCATGTATCCAAATCAAGCTTCTTACAAGAGATTCATCCTGGTTTGATTGGAGCAGCCAGTAGCTTATTCCCAAAGTGGGAAGCTGGAATCACGATTTGAAAGTGGGATAACTTCTTCATGCCAACTCCTATTAGATTTATTCAACTTCGGGTGATTCTCCACCACATTATGTATATCCAAATCAAGCTTCTAACAAAGTGATTCATCCTGGTTTGATTGGAGCAGTGAAGAAGGCGTGCTATTCCCAAAGCTGGGAAGCTGGAATCACGATTTGAAAGTGGGATAACTTCTTCATGCCAAGTCCTATGAGATTTATTCAACTTCCTGGTGATTCTCCACCACTTTATGTATCCAAATCAAGCTTCTTAAAGAGATTCATCCTGGTTTGATTGGAGCGGAGAAGAAGCTGTGCTATTCCCAAGCTGGGAAGCTGGAATCACTGATTTGAAAGTGGGATAACTTCTTCATGCCAAGTCCTATGAGATTTATTTAACTTCCTGGTGATTCTCCACCACTTTATGAATCCAAATCAAGCTTCTTACAAAGAAATTCATCCTGGTTTGATTGGAGCGGCGAAGAAGAAGCTTGCTATTCCCAGGGAAACTAGAATCACGATTTGAAAGTGGGCTAACTTCTTCATACCAGCTCCTATGAGATTTATTCAACTTCCTGGTGATTCTCCACCACTTTATGTGTCCAAATCAAGCTTCTTACCGAGAGATTCATCCTGGTTTGATTGGAGCGACAAAGAAGCTGTGCAATTCCCAAAGCTGGGAAGCTGGAATCACGATTTGAAAGTGGGATAACTTCTTCATGCCAACTCTATGAGATTTCAACTTCGGGTGATTCTCCACCACATTATGTATCCAATCAAGCTTCTAACAAGTGATTCATCCTGGTTTGATTGGAGCAGCGAAGAAGGCATGCTATTCCCAAGCCAGAGGCTGGAATCACTGATTTGGTGGGATAACTTCTTCATGCCAAGTCTATGAGATTTATTCAACTTCTGGTGATTCTCCACCACTATGTATCAAATCAAGCTTCTTAAAGAGATTCATCCTGGTTTGATTGGAGCGAGCCGAAGAAGCTACATGCTATTCCCAAGCGGGAAAAGGAAATCCTGATTTGAAAGTGGGATAACTTCTTCATGCCAAGTCCTATGAGATTTATTTAACTTCCTGGTGATTCTCCACCACTTTATGAATCAAATCAAGCTTCTTACAAAGAAATTCATCCTGGTTTGATTGGACGACGAAGAAGCTTGCTATTCCCAATGGGAAACTAGAATCACGATTTGAAAGTGGGCTAACTTCTTCATACCAGCTCCTATGAGATTTATTCAACTTCCTGGTGATTCTCCACCACTTTATGTGTCCAAATCAAGCTTCTTACCGAGAGATTCATCCTGGTTTGATTGGAACGACAAAGAAGCTGTGCAATTCCCAAAGCTGGGAAGCTGGAATCACGATTTGAAAGTGGGATAACTTCTTCATGCCAACTTCTATGAGATTTATTCAACTTCCTGGTGATTCTACACCACTTTAGGTATCAAATCAAGCTTCTTCAAAGTGATTCATCGTGGTTTGTTTGGAACTGCTGACAAGCTGTTCTATTACCAAAGGGAAGCTGGAATCAAGCTGATTTGAAAGTGGGATAACTTCTTCATGCCAACTCCTATGAGATTTATTCAACTTCCTGGTGATTCTCCACCACTTTATGTATCCAAATCAAGCTTCTTACAAAGAGATTCATCCTGGTTTGATTGGAGCAGCGAAGAAGCGTGCTATTCCCAAACTGGAAGCTGGAATCACTGATTTGAAAGTGGGATAAGATCTTCATGCCAAGTCCTATGAGATTTATTCAACTTCCTGGTGATTCTCCACCACTTTATGTATCCAAATGAAGCTTCTTACAAAGAGATTCATCCTGGTTTGATTGGAGCAGCGAAGAAGCTGTGCTATTTCCAAATGCTGGAAGCTGGAATCACTGATTTGAAAGTGGGATAACTTCTTCATGCCAACTCTATGAGATTTATTCAACTTCCTGGTGATTTTCCACCACTTTATGTATCCAAATCAAGCTTCTTACAAACAGATTCAATCTGGTTTGATTTTGACAGAAGAAGCTGTGCTATTCCCAATGGGAAGCTGGAATCACTGATTTGAAAGTGAGATAACTTCTTCATACCAACTCCTATGAGATTTATTCAACTTCCTGGTGATTCTCCACCACTTTATGTATCAAGCTTCTTACAAAGTTATTCATCCTGGTTTGATTAGAGCAGCGAAGAAGCTGTGCTATTCCTTGGGAAGCTGGAATTACTTGATTTGAAATTAGGATAACTTCTTCATGCCAAGTCCTATGAGATTTATTCAACTTCCGGTGATTCTCCCACTTTATGTATCAAATCAATCTTCTAACAAAGTGATTCATCCTGGTTTGATTGGAGCTTGAGAAACGTGCTATTCCCAATGGGGCTGGAATCAGCATTTGAAAGTGGGATAACTTCTTCATGCCAACTCTATGAGATTTATTCAAGTTCCTGGTGATTCTCCACCACTTTATGTATCCAAATCAAGCTTCTTACAAAGAGATTCATCCTGGTTTGATTGGAGCAGCGAAGAAGCTGTGCTATTCCCAAAGCTGGGAAGCTGGAATCACGATTTGAAAGTGGGATAACTTCTTCATGCCAACTCATGAGATTTATTCAACTTCCTGGTGATTCTCCACCACTTTATGTATCAAATCAAGCTTCTTACAAGTGATTCATGCGTGGTTTGTTTGGAGCGGCAGTGAAGCTGTTCTATTACCAAGGCGGGGCTGGAATCAAGCCCGATTTGAAAGTGGGATAACTTCTTCATGCCAACTCCATGAGATTTATTCAACTTCCTGGTGATTCTCCACCACCTTATGTATCCAAATCAAGCTTCTTACAAAGAGACCAATCCTGGTTTGATTGGAGCGATGAAGAAGCTGTGTTATTCCCAAAGCTGGAAGCTGGAATCACGATTTGAAAGTGGGATAACTTCTTCATGCCAAATCCTATAGGATTTATTCAACTTCCTGGTGATTCTCCACCACTTTATGTATCCAAATCAAGCTTCTTACAAAGAAATTCATCCTGGTATGATTTGGAGGCAGAAGAAGCTGTGCTATTCCCAAAGCTGGAATCACGATTTGAAAGTGAGATAACTTCTTCATACCAACTCCTATGAGATTTATTCAACTTCCTGGTGATTCTCCACCACTTTATGTATCCAAATCAAGCTTCTTACAAAGAGACCAATCCTGGTTTGATTGGAGCGATGAAGAAGGCATTTATTTGGGCTGGAATCACACGATTTGAAAGTGGGATAACTTCTTCATGCCAAGTCCTATGAGATTTATTCAACTTCCTGGTGATTCTCCACCACTTTATGTATCCAAATCAAGCTTCTTACAAAGAAATTCATCCTGGTTTGATTGGAGCGGCCGAGAAGAAGCTTGCTATTCCCAAAGGGAAGCTGGAATCACTGATTTGAAAGTGAGATAACTTCTTCATGCCCACTCCTATGAGATTTATTCAACTTCCTGGTGATTCTCCACCACTTTATGTATCCAAATCAAGCTTCTTACAAAGTTATTCATTCTGTTTTGATTGGATTAGAGCAGCCGAAGTGTCTTGATTCAATGGGAAGCTGGAATCACGATTTGAAATTGGGATAACTTCTTCATGCCACCTCCTATGAGATTTATTCAACTTCCTGGTGATTCTCCACCACTTTATGTATCAAATCAAGCCTTACAAAGAAATTCATCCTGGTATGATTGGAGCAGCCGAAGAAGGTGCATTGCTATTCTAGCCGGCTGGAGATCACGATTTGAAAGTGAGATAACTTCTTCATGCCACTCCTATGAGATTTATTCAACTTTGGTGATTCTCCACCACTTTATGTATCCATCAAGCTTCTTACAAAGTTATTCATTCTGTTTTGATTAGAGCGGCCAAGAAGCGTGCTATTCTGGCCGGGGCTGGAATCACGATTTGAAGTGGGATAACTTCTTCATGCCACCTCCATGAGATTTATTCAACTTCCTGGTGATTCTCCACCACTTTATGTATCCAAATCAAGCTTCTTACAAAGAGATTCATCCTGGTTTGATTGGGCAATGAAGAAAGTGCTATTCCCAAGCTGAGGCTGGAATCACGATTTGAAAGTGGGACAACTTCATCCCAACTCCTATGAGATTTATTCAACTTCCTGGTGATTCTCCACCACTTTATGTATCAAATCAAGCTTCTTACAAAGTGATTCATCGTGGTTTGTTTGGAGCGTGAAATTGCATTATTACCAAAGCTGGAAGCTGGAATCACTGATTTGAAAGTGGGATAACTTCTTCATGCCAACTCCTATGAGATTTATTCAACTTCCTGGTGATTCTCCACCACTTATGTATCCAAATCAAGCTTCTACAAAGAGATTCATGGTTTGATTGGAGCAGCCAGAAGAAGCTGTCTATTCCCAGCTGAGGCTGGAATCACACATTTGAAAGTGGGATAACTTCTTCATGCCAACTCTATTAGATTTATTCAACTTCGGGTGATTCTCCACCACTTTATGTATCAAATCAAGCTTCTAACAAAGTGATTCATCCTGGTTTGATTGGAGCAGCCAGAAGAAGCTTGCTATTCCCAAGCTGGGGCTGGAATCACGATTTGAAAGTGGGATAACTTCTTCATGCCAAGTCCTATGAGATTTATTCAACTTCCTGGTGATTCTCCACCACTTTATGTATCAAATCAAGCTTCTTAAAGAGATTCATCCTGGTTTGATTGGAGCGGCAGAAGAAGCTGTGCTATTCCCAATGAGGCTGGAATCACGATTTGAAAGTGGGATAACTTCTTCATCAACTCCTATGAGATTTATTCAACTTCCTGGTGATTCTCCACCACTTTATGTATCAAATCAAGCTTCTTACAAAGTGATTCATCGTGGTTTGTTTGGAGCGACCTTGAAGCTGTTACATTATAAGTGGGAAGCTGGAATCATGATTTGAAAGTGGGATAACTTCTTCATGCCAACTCCTATAAGATTTATTCCTTCCTGGTGATTCTCCACCACTTTATGTATCCAAATCAAGCTTCTTAAAGAGATTCATCCTGGTTTGATTGGAGCGACGAGAAGAAGCTGTCTATTCTGGCTGGAAGCTGGAATCACCTGATTTGAAAGTGGGATAACTTCTTCATGCCAAGTCCTATGAGATTTATTCAACTTCCTGGTGATTCTCCACCACTTTGTATCCAAATCAAGCTTCTTACAAAGAAATTCATCCTGGTTTGATTGGAGCAGCGAAGAAGCTGTCTATTCCCAAAGCGGGAAACTAGAATCACGATTTGAAAGTGGGCTAACTTCTTCATGCCAGACTCCTATGAGATTTATTCAACTTCCTGGTGATTCTCCACCACTTTGTATGTCCAATCAAGCTTCTTACGAGAGATTCATCCTGGTTTGATTGGAGCGACAAAGTTGTGCAATTCCCAAGCTGGGAAACTGAATCACCTGATTTGAAAGTGGGATAACTTCTTCATGCCTTCTATGAGATTTATTCAACTTCCTGGTGATTCTCACCACTTTATGTATCAAATCAAGCTTCTTCCAAAGTGATTCATCCTGGTTTGTTTGGAACGAAAGAGAAGCTGTTCTAGTACCAAAGCTGGGAGCTGGAATCAAGCTGATTTGAAAGTGGGATAACTTCTTCATGCCAACTCCTATGAGATTTATTCAACTTCTGGTGATTCTCCACCACTTTATGTATCCAAATCAAGCTTCTTACAAAGAGATTCATCCTGGTTTGATTGGCAGCAGAAGAAAGGCTGTGCTATTCCCAAGCTGGGAAGCTGGAATCACTGATTTGAAAGTGGGATAAGATCTTCATGCCAACTTCCTAAGCTAAGACTTGCTTTGTAGTTTCACAAAAAAGAAAAAACAATTGGTCAAATAAAGGTTTGGTATCATCACAGACACAAGCCATTATTGCATTATGTGATGTGTTTTCACTCTTCTTTACTTTGACATCAACAAGAACTAAAGACATAAACAAAAGACAAAACTTACAAAAGTATTTAAGTAGTTCCAAGAAAAACAATGAATCTCTAACAGATTAAAAAAAACAAAGAATAAGAGATCAAATGTAGAAAGGTGGGGAAAAAAAAACACAGAACCTCTCCTGAGTGATTTATTTTGATGATGTTCTTGTCACACTTCAAACTCTTCTTTTCTCTTTTCACTTTCCAGGCACAAATCTTGGTAAGTTTAAAAGTGTATTCACTCTTGCAACACCTTCTAGTGCAGAGTACTCTGTTCCATGCTCTGTATCCGTGTTATTATCCTCTTCTTTTATCAGCTTCTCAGCTTCACTTTCGCCGAGCAATCTCTTTCGGTAGTCCTGACAGTACTCGAACGGCCTAGACCGCTTGGACCTGACCCATCATCAATCTCATTTTCATCTTCAAGTTTGGAGAAGGAAGAAGCTGTAGATATGGCGTTTGAGTCGTTGGAGTTTAGATACAAGCAAACCGCAGCACAGTCGTCGACTTTGGAGGTTGGGTATTTGTGTCTCCAAGCTCTGACCGCAGTCTCAACTAAAGCTTTTGCTGCAGAGGAACGAGATGGTGCTGAAGCTACAATCTTCACTACCTCTTCATTTGAGAGTACATCCCAAATCTATCACACAAACATTAGAAACTGAGTAAAAAACTGCACAGAGAAAAGAATGTGTCTGTTTGAGGAAGATTACCCCATCTGTAGCCAACACTATGAAC
>JAAMPC010000156.1:0-67293 GCA_016771965.1 Brassica carinata
TGTTGACTGATGGAAGGAGACTATCGGCGTCGCTACGTCGGTCTTCTTCAGTCATGCAGCAACAGAGAAACTCTATGGCGCCAAACCCACGGATTCTTCCTCAAGAAGGGCTTCCTCAGCTCAATCGTCATCGTCGCTAACCACCTCCTCCAAATATACACGCGCTGCGGAAGAATGAACAATGCACGGAACCTGCTCGACGAAATGCCTGAGAGAAACATTTTCTCATTTAACACAATGCTCGAAGGCTACATGAACTCTGGGGATAAAGGGTCTTCTCTAAACCTCTTTAACACGATGCCAGAGAGAGATTCGTACTCTTGGAACGTGGTTGTTTCCGGTTTCGCTAAAGCCGGCGAGCTAGGTCTTGCTAGGAGGTTGTTCGACGCTATGCCTGAGAAAGACGTTAAGACGTTGAACTCTCTGCTTCACGGTTATATTCAAAACGGTTACGCTGAGGAAAGTCTGAGACTTTTTAAAGAAGTGAGATTGAGAGCTGATGTTGTTACATTGACGACTGTTTTAAAGGCTTGTGCAAAGTTGGAAGCTTTAGAATGTGGGAAGGAGATACATGCGAGGGTTTTGATCGGTGGTGTTGAATATGATTACGTGCTGAATAGTGCTTTGGTTAATTTGTATGCAAAGTGTGGTGATTTGAGAATGGCTAGCGGTATGGTGGATCGTGTCGGGGAGCCTGATGACCATTCTCTATCTGCTTTGATCTCGGGTTACGCTAGTTGTGGGAGTGTGGATGAGGCTAGAGCACTCTTCGATAGGAGAAGGAACAGATGTGTGTTTCTCTGGAACTCTATGATCTCTGGTTATGTTGCCAACAATATGGAAACGCAGGCCTTGGTTCTTTTCAAGGAGATGAGGAATGAAGCTCAGGAAGATTCGCGTACTCTGGCAGCTGTTGTAAATGCTTGCAGCGGTTTGGGTATTATAGAGACTGGGAAACAGTTTCACTGCCATGCTTATAAATTTGGGTTAGGTGATGACATTGTTGTAGCTAGCACGTTGCTTGACATGTACTCCACGTGTGGGAGCCCGGACGAAGCTTGCAAACTTTTCAGCGAGGTCAAAAGCTATGACACTATCTTACTGAACTCTATGATCAAAGTATATTTCAGCTGCGGAAGAGTTGAAGATGCAAAAAAGGTATTTGAGAGGATTGAGAGAAAGAGTTTGATTTCTTGGAACTCAATGACTGTAGGATTCAGTCAAAACGGTTGTCCAGGCGATACGTTAGAGTACTTCCGCCAAATGCACAAGCTGGATTTGCCTACGGATAAGTTTAGCCTCTCCAGCGTCATCAGCGCGTGCGCAAGCGTTTCGTCTCTCGAACTGGGCGAGCAGGTTTTCGCGAGGGCGACTATTGTTGGTCTTGACTCTGATCAGATAGTATCATCCTCTCTCATCGACCTCTACTGCAAATGCGGATCAGTGGAGCATGGGAGGAGAGTGTTTGACACAACGGTGAAATCAGATGAAGTACCGTGGAACTCGATGATATCAGGTTATGCTACGAATGGTTATGGTTCTGAAGCGATTGAGCTGTTCAAGAAAATGAGTGTAAGACCCACTCGGATCACCTTTATGGCTGTTCTGACAGCGTGTAATTACTGTGGTTTGGTGGAAGAGGGAAGGAAACTGTTCGAGGCAATGAAGTTGGATAATGGTTTTGTTCCAGACAGGGAGCATTATTCAAGTATGGTCGACCTTTTGGCTCGCGCTGGCTATTTGGAAGAAGCTATGGATCTTGTGGAAGAGATGCCTTTGGAGGCGGATGCGAGCATGTGGTCGTCTGTTCTAAGAGGATGTGTAGCGAATGGAGACAAAGCCATGGGAAAGAAAGTTGCTGAGAAGATTATAGAGCTGGAACCGGAGAACTCAGTAGCTTATGTGCAGTTGTCCGCCATATTTGCAACTTCTGGAGATTGGGAAAGCTCAGCGCTTGTAAGAAAACTGATGAGAGAGAAGCATGTAAATAAGAGTCCAGGTTCCAGTTGGGCTGAGTGTTGATTACTCAAATTTGAATGTGAATAATACCAATTAGAAGATGAACAACAAGCCAAGTTTGAGTCAGAGGAAATGCTTCAAATGGATTGGGAAAAATTGCATTAAAACAAAACTGCTTATTGACGTTTGGTGAACATAAGCTAAACGTCTTCTGTCATAGTTCCTGTCTGGCCCATTAAGTAATTATTTGCTTCTGGTCCTTGGTTTCTGCATTGGACTTATTGCACCAAGGACTACCATGATCTATACATTTGAAGCAGAGGATATAAGATGGAATAATCCTTCACTTCAAAAAAGAATCTCAAATCAACAACCATTAGAGGTCAGTTCTCACCTTTCTATTGAGGTGCATGCAGCAGTTCTTATTGTTACTACATAGAGAATAGCAATTTTAGGTCTTCTCCATTTTTTATGGGTTTTTTGGTGACTGGAAACGAAATTAGACACATCCATTTTGATTTTGCAACATAATAAGAAGAACATGAATAGCTTTGTTAGTCATTCTATGTCACCCATCACAGATTTGTGATTGAAAACAAAGGGATTAGATTGTTTTATGGACATTTCCACCAATTAAATATGATGTTCTGCCGCAGGAATCTCCAGGAATAAGAACATTGGTTGAAGGGATTTTAATCTGAGACACAAAACTCAAGATCGCTATCCTCTTTGGTTTTCTTGTCCAAGTAAAAATAGTAGTTGTTGACTTTAAAGTCTGAGTGCATCATGTGAGTCACCCAATCTTTTTGAGTGGACCAAAGTGGTAAGCATAAGGGTTGTTTCAAAAATAGTGTTTTGAAGATATCTTTTGTTGTTCAACATTTAAGGTGGGAGAGGTTGAGGCCATCACATGTTCCACTAAGTAATGTTCTTTGTAGGAAAAGCACTTTGGCATAACTCTATTTTTCTTGTTGGTGTTGTAAACGAAAATAGAAGTAAAATAGAGAGCGAGAGGATGATGGAGTTAACAAGGAACACAAAATGTGGAATACATTATTGAGACTTTTGAAGATCTCTCCCATTCACATCAAATTCTATCTCTTGCCAGTTTCCTTTTTATTAAAAGCTTATTCCTTTTCAAGAAATCTCTCATCTTCTATCGTCATCAAAACTTTATTTCAATAATAATCCTTTGTGACACAACAATTCGAATTTAGGTATCTAAATAAAGCATAATGGAGAGTATGAGCCACCCATAATTGAGGAGAATCAATCTTTCACATCTCTCTAGGTCAACAATTTGATCTTTCTTCTTACAGTGATGTTCTTTGAGGTATCGGTTCAACCATAGTTTTATTGTGTGTAATATGTTATCAGTACAGCATATTACAATATCAGAATCTAAGTCACTTTTTAGTACACATGCTTTGAACTTGTTAACAATCTCATTAAGGAGGAATTCAAAACAGTCACTTATTGTTATAGGAATCTTGGTAGAGGTTATGAATTATTGCAGATTTGGCTGGATTATATGTGTACTGTTTGTGGTTGACAAAGAAAATAAGTGAAGTGGTTTGTGATGTATGCATGGATATATAAGACAAAGTTGATGGGTGTAGTTTAGCAAAATAAAGTAACTAATGGACCATTGGGGTAAAGTGACGTCGAGAGGATGTAATGTAGGGGAGGCCATTAGATTAAACAGCAAAGATACGGAATCTTCTCTTAGCTTTTGTGACTGGCATTTTTCATTAATTTATAGCAACCACTATAAAAAAGAAACATAAGTTGGTGAAACAATATCAAGGGATGATGTGAATCATTCAAATTGACGGCAAGTTGTGTTGGTGGTAGTAGGAGAAGCCCATGGAAAGCAAATATAATGATAAAAATAATGATATATAGCCACATGCCATTTGTAATTTTAAAAATGGAAACTGAATTCATGATATTTTTGAGAATATTAGCTTTTAAAAATAGCATCCACTATAAGCTCAACAGGTTGAAGAAGACTTAGCACATGTCTGGAGGTAGAACACCTGCCTCACCAGCTGCAAGGATGATCAGAGGAGATGTTTAGAATTCAGTTTGGAGTTTCTTGAATATTGGGCCTTACAAAAATGTAACAACTGGAAAATAATGAAGCCCAAAATAGACTCTTTAAACAAACAAATATTATCTAATAGTAGCCCTGGGACGGATCCGGATATCCGGGAAATTTAGGGTATCTGGATCCGGATCCGGATCCGTCGGATCCGTTGATTTAATATCCGGATCCGGATTCGTGGTTTCCGGATATCCGGGTTTCGGATATCCGTCTCGATATTCTATTATCCGCGGATATCCGGATCCGGATCCGTCAAAATAATTAAAAATAATTTTTTTAACAAAAAATAATATTTTTTTTTAATAAAATACATAAATTAAATATTTATAAATATATTTATATATGTTTATAATATTGTAAAAGCTAAATTATAATATTATAAGATTAATTCATGTATAAATATTAATATATCAAATATAAATATTAATAAAATTTAAAAATTTAATGTATTTTAAAATACGGATCCGGATCCGGATATCCGACCTAAAATTAAGATATCGGATCCGATTCGGTTTGCACGGATCCAAGATTTTACTATCCAGATTCGGATCCGGGCACCCCGGATATCCTATTTTCGGAGCGGATCCGGAGCGGATCTCGGATCGAATCCGGATCTCGGATAATAAGTCTCAGGCCTATCTAATAGTGTTAGTGTTATATTTTGATCCAAAAAAAAAAAAAAAGTGTTAGTGTTATATTAAACCGCCGTTATTGTTTATGCGCGTCTGTTATATCGTCTACCTTTACTTTAACCGTTTTTGAACTCAGTAGTTTTGTCACTATAACGCTATTTATGACGTTTTTCATGTCGATGAAGCAATCAAGTGAAAAAAACGCACCGTGATATCCAAACGTTTCCATCTTCACGCGCTCTTTGCGTTATTATACACAAAGTAATTGTTGAGATTAGACTGTTTAGTGATATAAACTACAATTATTAACTCCAACACAAAGCACACACATAATGTTATCAAATATCAAGTTGTAAACACTGCTAAGTGCTAATGGACTTAAAAACATCAACAATGGAGAGTGTAAGACACGCGCTGTAGCTAGCGTGAGTAAGAGAGTGGAATAGTTTCGTATTAACACCACCACTAATTATAATGTTCGCTTCGTCATGTCTGATTAATTCTCATTTAATTAAAGGCTCTAGAAATGAAACAGTTTCAATTAAATTTTAGAGGGTTTGTCGTATTAAGATTCCTATTACTTCAAACTCATTAAAAGAGAAAGAAAAGAAAGAGTAGAGGCAGACAGACATCTCTTTTGTTTTTGCTTGAGGACACTTGCTCTGCTTCTGTCTCTGTCTCCTCCGTGTATCTTTTGTCTTCTAAAAGATGTAAAGATTTGTAATAATCTCTCCACAAGATTTCTCTCTCTGTCTCTCTCCTATCACCGTCTCCACAAAACTTGAGCTTTCTCTGAGCTCTCTCATACTAAAGGTAAACGATTCTCACTCTCTCAACACTTCAAATCTGTAATCTTTCTAGGTTTTCTCCACTGTCTTTCTCAAGTTGTGATTCTGCCATAAATGGGTTTTAAAAAAAAATTTATCATGGAATCGACTAACATAGAGTTTGTCTCATTTTCATTGTTGTTGTTGTTGTTGGTGTGGCTGTGTGACGCTGTTCTCAGTGGTGCAAGTTGGCATATTGTCATTATTTTATTTTTATATTAGTGTACAGTGTTAACATTTTAGATTCCATCTTTGACCAATCATATCTTCTTACATCAAAGTTTTTTTTTTATTACTTTATATATTCTTCCATGTTTTTTTCACTTTAAAAGCTACTTCAAAGTTCATGGATCCTTTATGCATACTAGGGAGGAATCTCATGTCAACTCTTAGAGAAAAAAAGAAAGAAAAGAATTAAAACAGTTGCTCAGAATATATCTTTCTAGTTTTGATTTTCATAGTTTAGAGAGAGACTTTTACGAATCTATTCTTCTTTCTATCTCCTCTGGTTGAGAAGGACTAGAAAAGGAGGAAAGAGAATCTCAGTTTGTGGTTTCTCGTTATGAAAATCTTTATCTCTCTATCTTCTTCTTCTGTCTAGTTACTTAGAGGCCAAGATTCACTTATTTTGATCCTGCAGGCAAAAGCTTTTCTTGCAACTTGTTGAGAGCTGCTCTGTCTTGTTATGTGTCTTGTTTGATATATATAACTTCTTTTGGTTAACTTCAGAACGTGTGAAGAGCTTAAAGATTAATGGCTAAAGTTTACTGGCCCTACTTTGATCCTGAATATGAGAACTTGAGCTCCAGAATAAATCCTCCAAGGTAATATTAATCACCAACTCCTTTAAGATTATCACATACTTAATCAAAGCTCATACTCTTCTATGTTGTTGTTGTTGAAGTGTGTCTATAGACAACACTAGCTGCAAACAATGCACTCTTGTCAAGGTAAAAGCATCCTTCCTTCTCTAATTAACACCATTTGAAATTGGTTTTGAATTTTGATGTGTGTGAGTGTTTATTAATAGGTTGACAGTATGAACAAACCTGGTATACTACTAGAAGTTGTGCAAGTTCTAACCGATCTTGATCTCACTATCACCAAAGCATACATCTCTTCTGATGGTGGATGGTTCATGGACGGTATTAACTGCACATTTATATAAATGTTTCACTCCAATGAAGCACTCATTTGATTCCATCTTTCACATCTTAATAGTTTTCCATGTCACTGATCAACAAGGAAACAAGGTTACTGATAGCAAAACAATTGATTACATCGAGAAGGTATGTAATAAAAACCTGTAAAAATTTGTTTTAAGTTAGATTTTTTAAAGTTTGTATGCATATTTAATAAGTAAAAAAAATGTTAAATTCAAGTAGTTATGATTAAAACTATTGGTTTAAATTTATAGGAAGTTTTTTTACACAAAAATTAAGATATTTATTGCTATACATTAATCATTTTTAATATGTGTGAAACCTGTAAAAAATGTGTCATTGTGGAACAAAGGGAGTATATGATTCTTGTACTTCTTGTCAGGTGTTAGGACCAAAGGGTCATGCTGCGTCTTCACAAAACACTTGGCCAGGTAAAAGAGTCGGTGTCCACTCACTAGGCGACCACACATCAATCGAGATCATTGCTCGTGACCGTCCTGGTCTCTTGTCTGAGATCTCAGCTGTACTAGCAGACCTACACTTCAATGTAGTGGCAGCTGAAGCATGGACTCATAACCGTAGGATCGCTTGTGTTCTCTATGTGAATGATAACGAGACCTCTAGAGCCGTTGATGATCCAGAAAGATTGTCTGCAATGGAAGAGCAGCTCAACCTTGTGATACGCGGGTCTGAACAAGAAAATGAGAAAGTTGCTCGGACGAGTCTCTCCATTGGGTCCACTCATGTTGACCGTAGGCTTCATCAGATGCTTTTCGCTGATAGAGACTATGATGCAGTGTGTAAGGTTGATGGTTCTGGACTCGAGCCTAAGATCACTGTTGAGCATTGTGAAGAGAAAGGTTACTCTGTGATAAGCGTGAGCTGTGAGGATAGAGCTAAGCTGATGTTCGACATTGTATGCACGCTTACTGATATGCAGTACATTGTGTTTCACGCCACGATTACATCGAGCGGTCCTCATGCCTCTCAGGAGTATTTCATCAGACACAAAGATGGTTGCACTCTTGACTCTGAAGGAGAGAAAGAGAGAGTTATCAAATGCCTAGAAGCTGCAATACATAGAAGAGTCAGCGAGGTAAAACACACACATCTTCTTTTTGTGTTTCTTGCACTAGAAGTAACAGTTTCTTAATTTTGGCTGAAACTCAGTTCAGAGAGGTGAGTTAACCCTTAACCACACACATCTTCTTTTAGTTTTATTCTTGTAATAGAAGTAACAGTTCCTTAATTTATTGTCTAAAACTCAATTTTAGTGAGACAAGCCAACCATTAAACACACACACATCTTCTTTTGATGTTTCTTGCATTAGAAGCAACAGTTCCTTAGGTTATAGTCTGAAACTCAATTCAGTGAGGTAAGTTTACCCTTAAACACACACATCTTATTTTGATGCTTCTTTCACTAGAAGTAACAGTTCCTTAAGTTATTGTCTGAACTCTATTTACGTAAGTTAACGCTTAAACACATACATCTTCTTTTAGTGTTTCTTGCGTTACAAGCAATAATTTCTTTAAGTTATTGTCTGAAACTATTTCTAGGGCTGGAGTTTGGAGCTATGTGCAAAGGACAGAGTTGGACTTCTGTCTGAAGTGACTAGGATTCTGAGAGAGCATGGTCTTTCAGTGACTCGAGCTGGTGTGACAACAGTTGGAGAACAAGCGGTTAACGTTTTCTATGTGAGAGATGCTTCAGGGAATCCAGTGGACGTGAAGACGATAGAGGCGTTACGTGGAGAGATTGGACACAGCATGATGATTAACGTGAAGAACAAGGTACCTAGCAGGAGATGGAAAGAAGAAGGTCAAGCTGGAACAGGAGGAGGGTGGGCCAAAACCAGTTTCTTCTTTGGGAATTTGCTGGAGAA
This sequence comes from Brassica carinata, assembly GCA_016771965.1. Classification (NCBI taxonomy): domain Eukaryota; kingdom Viridiplantae; phylum Streptophyta; class Magnoliopsida; order Brassicales; family Brassicaceae; genus Brassica; species Brassica carinata. The sequence continues at coordinate 8,575 of JAAMPC010000156.1, forward strand.
GTTCTTGCCTTGAGAGACAAGGTAACTTGTATATAAATGTTGTTACATTTGTGTGGATAAAAATGTACTGTAAAATGTGTAATATGTATGATCTAGAAGGTCTAGTGGGAGTGTTTTGACTTGGTCAGGGATTTTGGTTTTACTTTAGTCATAGTATGACCGTGAAGTGCACCGTTTGAACATGGTAGAATAATATGGAACTTTTCCTGTTGGAAGGTTTGCTTTTGTATATGAAACTCGGTCCTCGCAACCTTATTGTCTTTGTCCCAAATGTATAATATCCATTTTGTTAAGATTTGTCATTTTTTAATGTAACTTTTTTTTTCTGAGGAATCTATGTTGTGATTCAATTATTAAGTTGGTGCACTGACTTGGCCATGACAATGAGGATTGACTAAACATAGGTATTGTATGAGTGTATGACTTGGCCATGACAATGAGTGTATGAGTTTATTTCTTAATTACTAGAAGTTTATGGACCAATGGACCAATGGACCAAAGTTCGTAATTCCTCCAAGTAGGACGGGACAAATAAACCGATCCCAAAAATCCGAACCGAACTGAACCTGATCCGATAAAATTGAATCCAAACTGATCCAAACTCGACACAAATACCAAATGTGTCTTATTTTATGGTATTTTGGGTTATGAGTGTTATCCGAACCGAACCCGAACCTAAATTGATACCCGATAGAACCCGAAACATTCAAAATCCCAAAAATTATTTTGTATCAAACATGATCTCAATTGATAATATGTAAACGAAAGGTACACTAAGATATTATTGAAAAATCTAAAATAATTATCTATTACATGGAGGTTGATGGTTGAAAGTGACGATTCAATCTTGAAATTTTTAGATTTTGGTTTTGTTTTCATTGAATATTGTTTTTCATTTCATGAGAACTGGGTTTTCGTTTTATGCTTTCCTTTATTTGATTTTCTTTCTATCAATAACTATGTTTACCTTTCGTTTAATTTTGAATAAATATTTTTGATGTTCCTCTCTTATTTTTGAATCGATTTTAGTTATGTTTTGGTTACAAAATAGGTCTAAATCAGGTACTATAAAACTGAAGAACCGATTTTATTTATGTTATGGTTACAAAGTAAATACAAATAAGGTATTTTTAAACCGAAGAACCGATTGGGAGCCGAACCCGAAAGTACAACGGGTTGTACCGGTTCTTTGAAGATTTAATAATTCTGACTCGAACCCGATAGAACCCGAATCAGTCTCGAACCGAACTTTCATATAATCCGAATGGAACTGATTTTGATAAACCCGAATAACCGAGATCCGATTGGACATAACCAAAACCCGATGCTCAGGCCCACCTCCAAGTTTGAAACTGCATTAATAGTTTCATCTCAAACGTCATTTATTGCTAATATTTCTGTTATGGCTAGGCCTAGAAATGGGGAAGACTAATGGAGAGTAGAGGTGGGAAAGTCGAAAAGCAATAGTGGAAAACGGCATGGAGTGCGGCCTACGATAAGGCTAACAGCCTAGTCTAAAGTATGCACGAAACTAGGGAAAAAGTTAACGGCTTGCTGTTTCCATGTCATTTCTTGGTTACTACTGTATCCGTTTCAATTTAAATATTGTTTTAGAATAAAAATTTGTTTTAAAATTTTAATGCAAAATTTATTAACAATATTCTTTGTTTGTTTTTCTATTAATTAAAATATTGCTAGATGTATAATAATAATATTTTTATTTTAAAAATATACAAAATTAAATATATATTTTTTAATCTGCGTGAACAAACCTAAAACGATAAATAAAATGAAACAGTTCGTTCTTAATGTCTTTTAAGCAGTACTTACAGAATAAAGCTCCTTGTGTAATCCCCTAAAAAGAATTACAAACTCCTTCTCGTTGAAACAATCCACACGGTACGTTTTATGTTTACGATTCAGGTTGCGTATATTCTTTATATTTATGTAAAATAATAATAAAAATGTTATTGCCTGTTGAATATATATGTTCTTGAATAAATCTTTTTCGGTATGTTACGTGAGCATACAAACAAACAAACCGGTGAATATGACAGTTTAGATTTTGATTATCTTTGTGTTGACATGGCGAAATAATAAAAATATGATGTATTCATCAACTCTGTCATATATATAATTAGTGTTGTCATGAATGTACCAATATAGTTACTAAATTACGGTATATTTGGTTAATAACAAAACGTGTCAGTAACTTAAAGACTAATGGCTAAAGTTTACTGGCCTTATTTCGATCCTGAATATGAGAACTTGAGCTCCAGAATCAATCCTCCAAGGTAATAATATAAATCACCAACTCCTTTCCTACTACCACATTAAAAATCATTGATGCTGTTGATTAAGCTCATACTTTTCTATGTTGTTGCAGTGTTTCAATAGACAACACTAGCTGCAAAGAATGCACTCTTGTCAAGGTAAAGCATCCTTCCTTCTCTGATTAACTCCATTTGATGATTTGGTTTTGATTTTTAGCTGTGTAACTAACCGATCTTGATCTCTAGGTTGACAGTATGAACAAACCTGGTATACTACTTGAAGTTGTACAAGTTCTAACCGATCTTGATCTCACTATCACCAAAGCTTACATCTCTTCTGATGGTGGATGGTTCATGGACGGTAATAACTGCACTTTTATACTTTCACAACAAGAACAAGAAATCATCTCAATGGTTCAATTTTTATCCCAATCTTAATAGTATTCCATGTCACTGACCAACAAGGAAACAAGGTTACTGATAACAAAACCATTGATTACATCGAGAAGGTAATGTAATTTTAAAAACCTGTAAAATATATGTTTAGGTGTAATGTATATATAATTCTTGTGTTTCTTGTCAGGTGTTAGGACCAAAGGGTCATGCTGCGTCTTCACAAAACACCTGGCCAGGTAAAAGAGTCGGTGTCCATTCACTAGGCGACCACACATCGATCGAGATCATTGCTCGTGACCGTCCTGGTCTCTTGTCCGAGATCTCAGCTGTACTAGCAGACCTCCACTTCAACGTGGCAGCAGCTGAAGCATGGACTCATAACCGTAGGATCGCTTGCGTTCTCTACGTGAATGATAACGAGACCTCTAGAGCCGTTGATGATCCAGAAAGATTGTCTGCCATGGAAGAACAGCTCAACCTTGTGATACGTGGGCGTGAGCAAGAAGATGAAAAGTTGCTAGGACGAGTCTCTCGATTGGGTCCACTCATGTTGACCGTAGGCTTCATCAGATGCTTTTCGCTGATAGAGACTATGAAGCAGTGACTAAGGTTGATGGTTCTTCTGCTTGTCCTGGACTCGAGACTAAGATCACCGTTGAGCATTGCGAAGAGAAAGGTTACTCTGTGATAAGCGTGAGCTGTGAGGATAGAGCTAAGCTCATGTTCGACATTGTATGCACGCTTACTGATATGCAGTACATTGTGTTCCACGCCACGATTTCGTCCAGCGGTCCTCATGCCTCTCAGGAGTATTTCATCAGACACAAAGATGGTTGCACTCTTGACTCGGAAGGAGAGAAAGAGAGTTATCAAATGCCTAGAAGCTGCAATCCATAGAAGAGTCAGCGAGGTAAGCTAACCCTTAAAACACACACATCTTCTTTCAGTGTTTCTTGCGCTATAAGTAACAGTTCCTTAAGTTATTGTCTGAAAATTCAATGAGGTAAATTAACCCTTAAACACACACATATTCGTTTAGTGTTTCTTGCCTTAGAAGCAACAGTTTCTTAAGTTATTGTCTGAAATTCAACTTTAGTGAGGTAAGTTAACCCTTAAACACACACATCTTCTTTAAGTATTTCTTGCATTACAAGCAACAGTTACTTTAAGTTATTGTCTGAATTAATTTCCAGTACCAAGAAAGAAAGAATAGTTTTGGATCAGTTCAAAAGAACCAAATTATAAAAAAAAATACTAAATCTTTGTATCTCATTTCTAGGGCTGGAGTTTGGAGCTATGCGCAAAGGACAGAGTTGGACTTTTGTCGGAAGTGACTAGGATTCTGAGAGAGCATGGTCTTTCAGTGACGAGAGCTGGTGTGACAACAGTAGGAGAACAAGCGGTTAACGTTTTCTATGTGAGAGATGCTTCAGGGAATCCAGTGGACGTGAAGACGATAGAGGCGTTACGTGGAGAGATCGGACACAGTATGATGGTTAACGTGAAGAACAAGGTGCCAAGTAGAAGATGGAAAGAAGAAGGTCAAACTGGAACAGGAGGAGGATGGGCCAAAACCAGTTTCTTCTTTGGGAATTTGCTGGAGAAGTTGTTGCCTTGAGAGACAAGGTAACTTATATATAAATGTTATTACATTCTGTGGATAAAAATGTACTGTGAAATGTCAAATGTGTATTATGTATGATCTAGAAGGTCTAGTGGAGTGTTTTGACGTGGTCAGGGATTTTGGTACGGTTTACCAAAATCAAACCGAACCAAAACAGGGTTTTGGTTTTACTTAGTCATAGTATGACCGTGAAGTGCACCTTTTGAACTTTTCCTATAGTGGTAGAATAATGTGGAACTTTTCCTATTGGGTTTGCTTTTGTGTTGACAATGCTTGTCTCATGATTAGAAATTCATTGAAACTGTAAACTGTGTAGGTGAGTAGTTTCTTTCGATACTGTGCTATTAGTATCACTTTCTGTTTTGTCGTTTTTATTGAAATTTATAAATATCAATTTTTTTTAAAAATACTAAGTAAATTAAAACCCTAACAAAACAAACCTAAACTCACGGAAACAAGTCTCTACGACTTATTGTGAGGAAAACAAAAATACTAAGAGAAAAAGCGTGAGACGGCGACAAAGGAGATGGATCCTAATTTCAAGTACTTGGAAACCTGTGACTTTGAAACTCAACGCCTCTAGGAGCCCTTGCTGCTGATGAGAGTCAGAAACGAGATGGGTTTTGATGGAGAGAAGCAACAAAGAAAAGCGAGTGATTGAGGTAGCTGATGATGAGGTCGATAGTGATGTTGAGGAGACTCCTCCTCAACCAAACCCACTCAGCCTTGCAAACAATTTGCTTTCGGATCAGGGAGTCTCAAACATATCCGGATCGTCTTCAAAGGCAAGTCAAGAAAACTAAACCAGTTGCTGGCTGCAATACGTGGAGGAAGGTGTTCCAACGCCTCAAAAATGGAAAAAGAAGGTTCGAGGAGGCAGACTCGGTGCAGCCTCAAAAGAAGAAACAAGAAGAGGAGAGATTAAGGTGGATGCTGATTCTGGCGAGGACGATGATAGGAAGAGTAGGCAAAGGTCAGATGTTTGGGTGGATTTTGTGTGATTCGAAAGCCCAATGGCGAGGAGAAAGCTAAATCAATCATTGCGAAATGAGTATGCTTGGAGCTCTCACGGGCATGGTACTACATCGTTGAAAAGACATCGTGGCATATGCAAAATGTATACAAGGTTGAATGGGACGATGAATGTCAATCTTGGCGAATTAGCCTACATAAATATGACCATCTTGTGTTTAGGCAGCTGGTAAAGACAATAGTCAGCATGATCTCCCATATTCAGTATGTGGAGTATGAAAAAGTGAGAGAGACTTGGAGGTATTTGAATGCTGATGTCAAACCATTTGTCGGCTCACAATGAAATCAGATGTGTTCAGGTTGTATGGCGAGAGATACAGAAGAAATTGGCGAGTCTTCTGGAAGAGTTTCCTAACGTCTGATTTGTGGTCATCGCTAAAACATGAGGGTTATATGTGTGTGGCGGCTCATTACATTGATCGAACCTGAAGTTGAGCAGCAAGATCTGGCGTTTTGTGCTTTATCACCACCACATACAGGTATGAATGTTGCGATGCAGCTCTTGAATCGAAAGTGGGGCATAGAAAAAAGGTGTTCTCTATCACATTAGATAATGCTACAAACAATGATTCGATGCAAGATATTGTGAAATCGCGGCTGATGTTGAGGAATGACTTGTTGTGGAGAGTTTTTCCATGTCGGATGTGCAGCTCACATACTTAACCTCATAGTGCAAGATGGTTTGAAAGTTATTGGAGGTTCTTTGCATAAAATAAGAGAGTATTAAGTATGTATTAGCATCGCAGCGTGGCTGTTTGAAAAATGTGTTGTTGCTGCTGGTGTAGGAAAAAGCGGGTCTGATCTTGGATGTGCAAACAAGATGGAATTCGACTTTATATGCTTGAAAAGAGCCACCAAGTTCGTAAAAGCGTTTGTTAAGTTGGAGACATTTGATAGGAGAGGTTATAAAATGGCCCGGTGAGGAATGGAAAAGAGCTGAGAATATCTGCGCGTTTTGAAACCTTTAGATGATTACAAGTTTGATGTCTGGTTCTAACTACCCAACTTGAACTTGTATTTCTATCAGGTTTGGTTGATCCATGATTGGCCGAGTTAATGAAGCGAAGATGAAATTGTCGAGAGAGATGGTGCCATGATGAAAGTTTGATAAATATTGGGAAGAAGTCGGTTGTCTTTTGCAATGGCGGTCGTCTTGATCCACGCTTTTGCTTACTATTGTGGATTGTTGTTTAGGAAAGCTTGACATGAGTACGTGATGCAAAGTTGAAAACTTGCGCGATAAGCTCGATATTTTGTTTGAGTCTTATGACAAAAATCTAAGACTAACTCACCGCTCTGAGCCACGTGAGACTGTTCCACAAAGCGTGTGTGATGATTGATGAAGGGTCAATGGAAATGTTTGGGAACTATGATGTAAGTGCTTCGTTTTTTAACATTATGTTTCTTTTTTTCGAGAAAATCAGTTTCGACTTTTTTTAAAACCTTCATAGGATTTCTTTGCGTTTAAGAAGTCAGCGTGTTGTGAGTGGAAAGACACCTCTAGAAGCTTATCTTGATGAACCACCTTTGGAGTTTAGTAATTTCCGAGCATGGACATTCTCAAGTGGTGGAAAGATAATTCTCATAGGTATGGCGATTTGTCAGCAATGGCTTGTGATTTACTCAGTATTCCTATTACAACAGTGGCTTCGAGTCTTCCTTTAGCATTGGATGCGAGTCCTTAATAAATACGAGTCGTCTACTTAAGAATGTGCAAGCTCGATATGTACTAGAGGCGGCTAAAGGGATATGAAGCTTATAAACATGGTAAAATATTCACATTATCATATAACTAGTACCATGACTATTAATCTTTACTTACTTGAACTATTGATATTTTCAGATGATGAAATTGTTGATGAAGAAGAGAAATTACCATCATTTGAATCCATTGTCAATGGTGAAGATGAAGAAGAAGAAGTTTGATTTTTTTAAATTGATTTGGTGTTTTGCTTCTATCTACATTTAGAATGATTGTTTGGATTTGGTTTTTATTTACCTTTGGGATTCATTGTTTGGATCTGGTGTTTTGTTTAATTTAAATTTGGTTAAGACTTAAAAAATTTGCAGTGTTTGTTTGTGCTTTTGGCAATGACTCGTAAGAGAGTTGTGGGAGTTGGTAAGAAACTCTCGGAGTTGACTGATAAGGACTATATAGTTGATAACGAGAGAGATACGCATCTCTCAAAGTCTCAATTATATGTATACAATGAAATCTAATGACTATGTTTAACACTTGACAAAACAGAACAACCAGTACTTACCTGCTTTGTTTATGTTGGTAATGACTTAATATAAAATCTAATGCCTTTCTGTAGCTATGTTTGCTGATCAACGTAGGATAACATGCTGATATATATTCATCATGACTTGTCTCTTGTTTGCTAGGTTCAGTGCTTTTCTCTTGTTTTGATTTTTCTTTTATTTTGATTAATGTGTTTTCTTGTTTTGATAGGTTCAGTGCCTTGCTTTTCAAACAACAACAAAGTAACGAGAACTTCATTTTCACTACCGCGGGCGGATAAAGTCCTATGTAATAAGCAGGGGGTTTGGGCAGAGGTTTGAGAACCGGTCACGTAGTGGCCCGAATCGCAGAGATAGAGACCGCCAGGTAAGCTACAGCGAAGTGGGTAGTCCCAATTGCCATTCCTACTTTGATCCTTTTCAAGAAATCTCTAGGCTTCTATCGTCATCAAAACTTTATTTCAATAATCCTTTGTGAGACACGACAATTCAAATTTAGGTATCTAAATAAAAGCATTATTGAGTTTATCAACCACCCATAATTGAGGAGAATCAATCTTTCACATCTCTCTGGTACAACAATTTGATCTCTTCTTACGGCGGTCTTTGAGTTATGGGTTCAACCATAGTTTTCCTTGTGTGTAATATGTTATCAGTATACAACCAACAAAGGAGATATTTTCAAACGATTAATATCAGAATCTAAGTTACATTTTTAGTTCACATGCTTTGAACTTGTTAATAGTTCTCACTAAGGAGTAGTATTATTCAAAATAATCACTTATTGTTATAAGAGTAGATGGATGGGTATGAATTATTGCAGATTTGGCTGGATTATGTGTACTGTTTGTGGTTGACGAAGAAAATAAGTGAAGTGTTCTGTGATGTATGCATGGATATATAAGACAAAATGATGGGTGTAGTTTAGCAAAATAAAGTAATTAATGGACCATTGGGGTTGGATAGTTTTGGAGAAATGGAAAAAGTGACGTCGATAGGATGTAACGTGGGAGGTGATTAGATTAAAGGGAAGTATACGGAATCTTCTCTTAGCTTTTGTGACAGGCATTTTCATTAATTAATAGCATCCACTAAAAAAAACTCAAGGTTGGCGAAACAATATCAAGGGATAATGTGAATCATACAAATTGACAGCAAGTTGTGTTGGTGGTAGAAGGAGAAAGTGAAGTAGAAGAAACCCATAGAAAGCAAATATAATAATAAAATAATAATAATATTGTCACATGCCAATTGTAGTTTTAAAATGACAATGGAATTCATGATCTTTTTTCTAGAATATGATCTCTTAAAAATATCATCAACTATAGCTCAACAGGTTGTGGAAGGATTAGTACATGTCTTGAGTTCCAACACCTGCCCTACCAGGCTACCAGCTGCAACGATGATCAATATATCCTCAGTTTGTTTAGAACTGGTCTTGCATTTGAAACATCGGCATTAAATCTCTAAGAATTCAAAGAACTATATATATAAAAATAGATTTCCAATTTGTTAACAAATTTTCTGTAGTCACCGAAATTTCATGGTGGCCATGTGTTTGTCTACCCTTGATGTTTAAAATTCGATTTGGAGTTTCTTTAATGTTGGGCCTTACAAAATGTAACAAGAAAAATAATGAAGCCCAAATTAGACTTTAAACAAACATAATATTTTCTAATACTCCTCTGTTATCGTTTATGTGCATGGTTTATCTTTACTTTTAACCGTTTTTTTACTATGTTCATTTGACAAAAAACGCACCGTGATATCCAAACGTTTCATCTTCACTCGCTCTTTGTGTTATACACAAAGGAATTGTTCAGATTAGACTGTTTAGTGATATAAACTACAATTATCAACTCCAACACATAATGTTATTAAGTTTTCTAAACATTGCTAAACTAAAAAATATCAATAATGGAGAGTGTAGGACACTTGCTGTGAGTAGCGTGTATGGGAGAGTGGAATAGTTGGAATTAACACCACCACTAATTATAATGTTCGCTTCGTCATGTCTGACTAATACTCCTTTAATTAAACGGTAAGAAAAAAATAATTTTAATTTAATATTTCGCTAGATTCCTATTAAAGCCTCTGACTGAGAAAGAGGTGTTACAGTCTCATTAAAAGAGAACGTTTTGGAGAGAGAGAAGAGGCAGAGACAGACATCTCTTTTGTTTGTTTTTAATTGAGGACACTTGCTCTGCTTCTGTCTCTGTCTCCTCCGTGTATCTTTTGTCTTCTTGAAAAATGTAAGATTTGTAATTAAATGATCTCCATAAGATTTCTCTCTTTGTCTCTCCTCTCTCACCGACTCCACAAACCTTGAGCTTTCTCTAAGTTCTCTCATACTAAAGGTAAACGATTCTCCCACTCTCTTAACATTTCAAGATCTATAATCTTTCTGGGTTTATCTGTCACAAATGGTTAGTTGCGAAAGTATTATCTTTCAATCTTGGTATTGAGAAACTCACGAGATTTCAAAGATTCAAGACATTACATAATACACACACACACACGAGAGCTCTATCTTGAAAACGATGTCAAGAAGCCACATACGTTAATTATAAGAGATTACAAATTGGGAAAAGATTGTGTGTAAATAATGGAATCGACTAACAGAGTTTTGTCCCATCTTCATTGTTATTGGTGTGGCTGTGCGACGCTGTTCTCAGTGGCAAAGTTGGCAATATTGTCATTATTTTAATTTTTATACTACTGTACAGTGTATTCGATGTGTTACATTTTAGATTCCATCTTTGACCAATCATACCTTCTTACATCAAAGTTTATTTTATTTTATTACTTTTATATTCTTCCACGTTTTTTTTTTCACTTTGACAGCTACTTTTCTAAGTTCATGGATTCCTTTATGCAAAATAGAGAGAATCTCATGTCAACTCTTAGAGAAAAAGAAAAAGAGAATTAAAACAGTTGCTCAGAATATATCTTTTAGTTTTGATTTTCATAGTTAGACATCTTTTTAGGAATCTATTCTTCTTCATACTTCTGGTTGAGAATGACGAGAGAAGGAGCAGTGAGAATCTCAGTTTGTGGTCTCTCTTTATGAAAATCTTTTTATCTCTGTATCTTCTTCTTCAGTCTTGTTACTTAGTGGCCAAGATTCATTTATTTGACTCTTCAGGCAAGATGTCCTAATATCTTATCTTCTTGCAACTTGTTGAGAGCTGCTTTGTCTTGTTATGTGTCTTGTTGAGGTATATATATTTATAACTTCTTTTAGGTTAACTTCAGAACGTGTGAATAGCTTAAAGACTAATGGCTAAAGTTTACTGGCCTTATTTCGATCCTGAATATGAGAACTTGAGCTCCAGAATCAATCCTCCAAGGTAATAATATAAATCACCAACTCCTTTCCTACTACCACATTAAAAAATCATTGATGCTGTTGATTAAGCTCATACTTTTCTATGTTGTTGCAGTGTTTCAATAGACAACACTAGCTGCAAAGAATGCACTCTTGTCAAGGTAAAGCATCCTTCCTTCTCTGATTAACTCCATTTGATGATTTGGTTTTGATTTTTAGCTGTGTAACTAACCGATCTTGATCTCTAGGTTGACAGTATGAACAAACCTGGTATACTACTTGAAGTTGTACAAGTTCTAACCGATCTTGATCTCACTATCACCAAAGCTTACATCTCTTCTGATGGTGGATGGTTCATGGACGGTAATAACTGCACTTTTTATACTTTCACAACAAGAACAAGAAATCATCTCAATGGTTCAATTTTTTATCCCAATCTTAATAGTATTCCATGTCACTGACCAACAAGGAAACAAGGTTACTGATAACAAAACCATTGATTACATCGAGAAGGTAATGTAATTTTTAAAAAAACCTGTAAAATATATGTTTAGGTGTAATGTATATATAATTCTTGTGTTTCTTGTCAGGTGTTAGGACCAAAGGGTCATGCTGCGTCTTCACAAAACACCTGGCCAGGTAAAAGAGTCGGTGTCCATTCACTAGGCGACCACACATCGATCGAGATCATTGCTCGTGACCGTCCTGGTCTCTTGTCCGAGATCTCAGCTGTACTAGCAGACCTCCACTTCAACGTGGCAGCAGCTGAAGCATGGACTCATAACCGTAGGATCGCTTGCGTTCTCTACGTGAATGATAACGAGACCTCTAGAGCCGTTGATGATCCAGAAAGATTGTCTGCCATGGAAGAACAGCTCAACCTTGTGATACGTGGGCGTGAGCAAGAAGATGAGAAAGTTGCTAGGACGAGTCTCTCGATTGGGTCCACTCATGTTGACCGTAGGCTTCATCAGATGCTTTTCGCTGATAGAGACTATGAAGCAGTGACTAAGGTTGATGGTTCTTCTGCTTGTCCTGGACTCGAGACTAAGATCACCGTTGAGCATTGCGAAGAGAAAGGTTACTCTGTGATAAGCGTGAGCTGTGAGGATAGAGCTAAGCTCATGTTCGACATTGTATGCACGCTTACTGATATGCAGTACATTGTGTTCCACGCCACGATTTCGTCCAGCGGTCCTCATGCCTCTCAGGAGTATTTCATCAGACACAAAGATGGTTGCACTCTTGACTCGGAAGGAGAGAAAGAGAGTTATCAAATGCCTAGAAGCTGCAATCCATAGAAGAGTCAGCGAGGTAAGCTAACCCTTAAAACACACACACATCTTCTTTCAGTGTTTCTTGCGCTATAAGTAACAGTTCCTTAAGTTATTGTCTGAAAATTCAATGAGGTAAATTAACCCTTAAACACACACATATTCGTTTAGTGTTTCTTGCCTTAGAAGCAACAGTTTCTTAAGTTATTGTCTGAAATTCAACTTTAGTGAGGTAAGTTAACCCTTAAACACACACATCTTCTTTAAGTATTTCTTGCATTACAAGCAACAGTTACTTTAAGTTATTGTCTGAATTAATTTCCAGTACCAAGAAAGAAAGAATAGTTTTGGATCAGTTCAAAAGAACCAAATTATAAAAAAATACTAAATCTTTGTATCTCATTTCTAGGGCTGGAGTTTGGAGCTATGCGCAAAGGACAGAGTTGGACTTTGTCGGAAGTGACTAGGATTCTGAGAGAGCATGGTCTTTCAGTGACGAGAGCTGGTGTGACAACAGTAGGAGAACAAGCGGTTAACGTTTTCTATGTGAGAGATGCTTCAGGGAATCCAGTGGACGTGAAGACGATAGAGGCGTTACGTGGAGAGATCGGACACAGTATGATGGTTAACGTGAAGAACAAGGTGCCAAGTAGAAGATGGAAAGAAGAAGGTCAAACTGGAACAGGAGGAGGATGGGCCAAAACCAGTTTCTTCTTTGGGAATTTGCTGGAGAAGTTGTTGCCTTGAGAGACAAGGTAACTTATATATAAATGTTATTACATTCTGTGGATAAAAATGTACTGTGAAATGTCAAATGTGTATTATGTATGATCTAGAAGGTCTAGTGGAGTGTTTTGACGTGGTCAGGGATTTTGGTACGGTTTACCAAAATCAAACCGAACCAAAACAGGGTTTTTGGTTTTACTTAGTCATAGTATGACCGTGAAGTGCACCTTTTGAACTTTTCCTATAGTGGTAGAATAATGTGGAACTTTTCCTATTGGAAGGTTTGCTTTTGTGTTGTAATCAAATCCTTCATGTGACCTTATCATCTATGTCCAAATGTATAATATCCATTTTGTCAAGAATTTTTATTTTTATTTATTTTTAAGTTGATACATTGTATATTTGGATAGATCATAGTTATTTTTGGAGGAACCTATGCTGTGATTCTATTATCAAATTGCTGCATTGACTTGGCCGTGACAATTAGTTGATTGACTAAGCATAAAGCAGGATAATTAGTCATATTTTTACTATTTAAAAGGTGACAAATAGGTTATATTTTAATGTTTTTTAATTATCAGGAAGTTCGAGACCAAAATATGCAATATTCAATATTAGTTCTGTCCTGCTGCAAATGTTTTTTTTTTCAGTCAAAGTGAAATTCCATCTTTCTACAATGTCAAGATCTAAAACTGAAATCAGTAATAAGCATAACTATTTTATTTTATGAAATGAATCTCTTTGATTAAACAATAAGGTTGAATTTTTGCTAAAGTATGCCCACGAAATGGGGAATAATGGAGCGTAGATGTGGGAAAGTAGAAAAACAATAGTTGAAAACGGCATGGAGTGCGGCTTAGGATACGGCTAACAGCCTAGCTATATCCATAGTCTAAAGACTCTAAACTATGCACGAAACAAGGGAAAAAAGTAAACGGCTTGCTGTTTCCATGTCCTTATAAATTACTACTATGATTACTTCGTCTCCATGTATATTTAAGCAATACTTAAAGTATAAAAACTTGTTGCGTGATCCACCTGCAAAAGAATTATAAACTTCTCCTCGCAGAACAATCAACACAATAGGTTTTATGTGGTTCCTCAAAAAAAAAAAGGTTTTATGTTTAGATTCAGGTTACGTATTTTCTTTACATTATGGAAAATATAATAATAATGTTAGTGCCTTTTCAATATATGAAATACATCTCTTCTTGAATAATTTTGTTGGTATGTTACCTGAGGATACAAACAAAACAAATCAGTGAACTGATGTCATGAAGAAAGAATGCAACACTCAAGAACTACAACATGCATCTTGATGCTCAGGACTCATGAGGCCTATGGGTTGGTAAGCACGTTTTTTTCTATAAATGAAGCAATTTCCCCGCCAATACTTCATTCTTCAACTAATTAAGTTAGATTACTGACACGTTGTGTACTTGTGTTATCAACCATTTGCAACAGGCTCCCAAAATTTTTGAAAAAAATTATATGAATATAAATTTCAAAAATTTTAGGTCTCCAAATTTGTAAAAAAATTATATAGACATTGCCATAAGTCTCCAAAATCTCATGACCGGCCTGCTGAGTATGAAGATGCATGTTGTAGTTCTTGCGTGTTGCATTCTTTCTTCTCTTCTTAATTATATGGATCTTATTTTTCTTATTTATTACGGTCAAATGTAATTTTTTTGGTGATTAAATTTTAGGTGGTTGTATGAAGAGTTTTATATAATACAAAAAAAAACAAAAGGGTGTACTAACTATTAAATACTAACAAATACAATAACAGTTACTCCTCCATACTATTTTAAGGGTGTTTAAGCATTTTATTTTGTTTCATAATAAGTGATGTTCTCACATTTTTAAATAAAATTTAATGTCAATTGAAATTTGCAACCAATTACAAAATACTACATGTTTTTCTTATTGGTTAGATTGATTTTATTTAATGCAATTTTATGTAACCAAGATAAATTACATAGAAATTTGTATTTTCTTAATCTTTGTGTAAAAGCCTTAAACACCACTTAAAATGGTGCAGAGGGAGTATTAGTTTTTTACAACGGATATTATTGTATCTATGTTATTATTATTTTTTGTTGTGATTTTCGATGGTGCAGAGGGGAACGCGCTAGGCACTAGTCGGACGGTCGGGTTAGGCCTTGCGCCTAAAGAAAAAATCAGAGATTAATCAGAAATTATGCGGGGCAAAATTTTTACATGGTTTACTATGTTATAAAACATATTAATCTTTAATTGTGTATAACATTAATACATTTACATGTTTAAGATTGTATAAAACACACAAATAGAATATATAAACTTAATATAGTGCAATTTTCATCAAAATTATGAATATAAATGATATTTATAAAATTTTAGATCAAATAAACAAATAAAAATATTATTTAAAATAAAATAAAAAATAAAAATAAAAATAGAAATAAAAATAAAATAAAAATAAAATAAAAATAGATTAGTACGTCCTTCTGAAGCTAAAGGTCATTTAGGCGGTCTAGCGGAAAAATCGAATATCCGATTTTTAAACCGATTAAATCGGAGGCGGAAGAATGACGCTGGCCTGGGACGGACGATTTTGAAACGGGGTGCTATTTAAGAGTTGAACTTGCAATATCATTTTGTTAGTAATCAATATTACTTTCAGATTATGTAAATATAGAACAAACATTGTTCCAGGGTCTTCTAACTGGTTGATGAATTGGGTTTATTACAACTCTATAAACAACACTATAACAGAAAAGAAACGATGTTAGGATGATCGAGAGGATTCTGGTGGGGCTGTGAGAATCTTGAATGGATTGGATGATGCTAGAAAGAGCTGATCGAGAGGTCGAAGGACTTTCCGTGGGTGGATGAGAGAACTTGGATCGGCGCTGATTAGTAGCGACTAGAGCGGAACCATGTACCGATTAAAGCTAGGAACGGATCTGTTTTGAGCCAAACAAAGCTCCATCGGTCGGTCTTACGCCGGGTTATTGGACGAGCCGTTCGGTTTGTGGAACGCAGGATGTTCGGACAACTCGATGAAAATCCAGCAAAGCGGAATTTTGGACAGCGATGGTCGGATCGGACAAGTGTTGTTGGATTCGGACAAGAGCGGTTGAACTGGTCGGCTGGAAGCGGCGATTGTCGGAAATCGCATAAGGCGGTTAAGACTGTCGGCTAAACCGAGATGAGCTGATTTAGTAGTATCGGTCCGATTCGGACAAGGTGGTTAGAGTTGTCGACCGGATCAGTCAGCTCTAGCTCGAAGTTTCGCCTAAGTAAAACCGGGCGGGAACAGCTTAAAGTCCGAAAAGGGAAAAACTTCGCTGGAACGCTTTAGAAGCGTGGGGTGGCGATTCTGAATTAAGAGGCGTGTAAAATAAGCGAAAACGGTTAACTTGGAAGTTTCTCGGGCCTAAACCACCCAACTGCCCATTTTAATCTTCTCCTGTCTTACTTTGTCATTTCGTATTTAAACGGAAGAAAGAACGAGAGAAACTCGAGAGAGAAAAGTCCGATTAAGAGAGTTTTCGATATTTGGCTGGATTGATCAAGTCGAATCAAGAACGATCGTCGTGGGGTGAATCCGTATGCGAGCGTTCAAGATCCGATAAAACCGCCAAGAGGTGTCGAAGAGACCGAATAAAGCGAACAAACCGACTCTAAGACAAAGGTGAGTGCGTGACCATGGCATATCGTACTGAATCGTAGTCTGATTGATAGGAATGTTCTATGTACTGATTGCTTGTCTAATTCAAATTATCTGCTAAGTTCAGCTTGGTCCGAACAGTCGGTTCCTTCCATCGACGCATCGGATCGATCATCGCTAGAGCGTATTGGCTGCTAGGGCTTGGCTGAATCGATGGCGGCTTAGAGGCGATCGGCTAAATGCTGTGATGATAAGCATGTCCGTTTATTGGTGATTGACTCGATTGCTTTACTTGGTAGTGGGGCCGGAATGACCGCTCTCACTAAGCATCCTGTTTGCTTATGCCTTCTTGTTTGGATGCAGATCAGGACCAGACCCGAAAGGGTAAAGACATAACTTGAACGCGAGGCAAGGGCAGGAAGGAAGGATGGTGGGTTTGGGTAGATATAGGACGAGATTAACGGTAATAGCCTATAAATAACCGACTTGTTAACTCGAACCTCAGTTATCTATTCAAATCGTATTATCTTTCTTGGTATGCGAAAAAGAACTAACACTCTGAAATAATTATAAGTAAGGAAAAATATGAAAACGGCCCAAGTCTGATCGAGGAAGTCGAGCCAGACTCGTACTCATGTTACGAAAAAAAGGGTCGGGTCCTTTCACTTTTCCCATCTATTGATATCCAAAAGAAGGTTTATCGTCTTCTAACTTTTCCCTAATTAAGGTTTATCATCTTTTCACTTTTCCCTAATTTTTAATTAACTTTTCATTTACTTTTCCCGAAACTTTCGTGTTGTTATTTGTAATATTTATATTACAACTATTTACTTTTCCGAAAATAAATTAAAGAAAAGTATGTATTATGTAATGTGTCACCGTTGAATTTCCGACACGTGTCATGTATACATTGTCCGTAAGTTAACTCTTTGTCTGTTACCCTTTTACCCTTATAACAAATAACTCATTGTCTATCTCTCCTTCTCCTCTCGTTATCATCCTCACGAGTATCCACGCGTTACTTGTAAGAGCAACGGAGGTATGATCAGAATAGTCCAAAGTTTCAATCTTTAGTTTCATTTTTATTATTTTCCTACAGTTTTGGTCTTTTGAGGCTCTGTTATTTTCTCTAATCTCTGTTTATTTTTTGTGATGGTAAAGAACCAAGGAACCGCTTTCAAAAAGTATTAAAAGATGGTGAGTGAAGAAGGGTCAGCAACACTTGACCGATGCTTTGAAAAGATGAAGATGGAAGGTATCGTGATCAGCGAGTGGAAAGATATCCCTGTGGAGCTTCTCATGAAGATCCTTAACCTTGTTGATGATCGGACGGTCATCATTGCTTCTGGTGTTTGCAGTGGCTGGAGAGATGCTATTTCCTTTGGTCTCACTCGTCTCTCCCTCTCTTGGTATGTATACACAGCATCTTCTTTGTTGATGGCTGCTATGTTGACAGGATCATGTGACTGAAAGTAGGCCTGGGCTTTTTTTAACCAAACCCGAAATCTAAACAAAATCCAAACCGAAAACCGAAATTCATATAAATGTGAACCGTTATAAAAAATTATCCGAAAGAGGCTTAAGAATTAGGTACTTTCGGGTTTTGAACTATGATCCGAAAATAACCGCTAAATCTATTAATATATTTACATATGTTACGGTTATTTAGACATTTTATAGTATTTTTGATATTTTTTTGATTATTTCAACTGTTTTTTTTGGTTAATTTAGGCAGTTTAAATAGTTTTTAATTAGATTTTTGAGTATATTTTTGGTCAATTTCATTAGTTTAAAAATTTGAGCGATTTCATACATTATACATTGACTATAATCCGAACTGAAAGGAACCGAACCCGACCTGAAATAAGTAAAATCCTAATGGGATATACGAGTATAATATCGAAAAAATCCTAATCCAAGTCAATCAAACTGAATCCGAACGGGACACCGAAGGTCCATGCCTCAATGAAAATATCAAAATTTGTTGTTGATTGATCAGATTTTGTTGTGAGAACAGTTTCTTGATATGATGGTTTCAAGTTCAAGATTCTGATTTGTATATGTACCAAAAAACTAGTACGGTTTTGTTTTGATGTTTAACTTTTTTTGTTTCTTCAGGTGCAAGAAGAACCTGAATAGTTTGGTTCTGTCTCTTGCTCCAAAACTCGTCAAGCTTCAGACATTAGTATTGAGACAGGACAACCCCCAGCTTGAGGACAACGCAGTGGAAGCAATAGCGAATCACTGTCACGAGCTACAAGATCTTGACCTAAGCAAAAGCTTGAAACTCACCGACCATTCTCTCTATTCTCTGGCTCGCGGTTGCACAAACCTCACTAAACTCAACCTTAGCGGCTGCACTTCATTCAGCGACACTGCTTTGGCCTATTTGACAAGGTTTTGCAGGAAGCTCAAAGTTCTGAATCTTTGTGGTTGTGTGGAAGCTGTATCTGACAATGCATTGCAGGTTCCCTTATTAACAACACCCTTACAATATCTTTATATCAACAACCTAACAAGGAAACAAAAATTTATGCAGGCTATTGGAGAAAACTGCAATGAGATGCAGTCACTAAACTTGGGATGGTGTGAGAATATAAGTGATGATGGAGTCATGAGCCTAGCTTATGGCTGTCCTGATCTAAGAACCCTTGATCTTTGCGGCTGTGTTCTAATTACAGGTAAAGCTCATAATGTTTAAGACACCTCTACAAAACTTGAATCAGTCTTAAGACATTGTTGTTGTTGTTTTTGTAGATGAGAGTGTTGTTGCTTTGGCAAATAAGTGTGTACACTTGAGGTCGTTGGGGTTATACTATTGCAGGAACATAACAGACAGAGCAATGTACTCACTGGCTCAGAGTGGAGTGAAGAACAAGCACGAGATGTGGCGGTCGGTTAAGAAAGGAAAATTCGATGAAGAAGGTCTAAGAAGCCTCAACATTAGCCAATGCACTTACCTCACACCTTCAGCGGTTCAAGCTGTCTGTGATACATTCCCTGCGCTCCACACTTGCTCAGGCAGGCATTCTCTGGTCATGAGTGGTTGTCTGAATCTAACATCAGTTCACTGTGCCTGTATCCTCCAGGCTCACCGCACCCACACCGCTCTCCCTCACCCGGCTCATTAAGCCACCAGTGTGTAAGCCAGAGGGGTCTCTCTTCCTTGGTATGTGTACATATAAGCCTAAGGTTAAGAAATAAAAGCTTATTTGTTTGAGTTTATCTTCCCATCTCAAGATTTTACATTACAGCAACCTTTAAAATGATTACAAGGTTCTTTACTTTGTTTAACAATATTTTGTATAAGTTTGTGTAAGTTCGATCCATCAAATCATCAGCATTACAAAACATATATATAAAGAAATACATAACTTAGTGGGTGCAATCACATTCACATGTGAGACCATCAAGTGCAATGTGAATGTAGTGTTAGATCAGTTGCCTTTGTATACAGTTTCATAATAATGTTCAGTCAAGAATCTAAATATCTGTTTATTGGTTCAACAGTCTCATTATAGAGTGACCTATAAAGAAAGTATTCACCTGAGTGAGCAGAGGAGTTCTGTATGAAAGTGGTTGTGAAGAATCATCATCACCGCTACTGTCATCATCTTCTCTTCTTGACGTTGTACTGTTCCTCAATTGCTTTTCTTGCTGCACAAGCCACAACAAGGAATTCCTAAGTAAAGAACTCTCTTCCCAAGCTCTTCAGCTGCTTGTCTTGTGTATACATATCCAATTGTATGCAACATATCCGCTCCAAAAGCTATAACAAATACACTTATAAGAAGACAAATGTTTTGTATAATTAACTAACAAGTGAAAGAAGACAATGCCTGCATTTGATAGTCTCTTTGCTTCAGGTTCAGCACGGTATATGAAACCTTCTTTGTCTCCATGGACGTATTGGTTTAAAAAAAATCTATGAGAAACCTAGCTAGGTTCTCTTCTCTTTCTCTCTGAACAGCCTGCAAGAAGGATCTTTGTTTATGTCAGAGGATGGTTATGTTAGCTATATAATCTATAGTTTGTCATAAAACTGATCAGAGTCTTCGGTTTCAGAAGCCATTGATGCAACAACTAAAGTGACCTATATAGTCCTCTAGTTCACTTCCAAAGAGAAGAGTGAACACAGCCCTTGGATCAACCATAGTGTCTCTGATTGATCAAGCCATTACAGATTCCCAGAGAAAGAAGAGTTAAGCATGTATCAATCTTACTCAATCCATTTAGATCATAGGCTTCACGATGAACAGGATCACTTAGAACCTGGTAAGCTTCACCTAGAACCTGTTCCTTGCCAAGAAGAAATCTCTAGATGTGATCAAAACAAAAACAAGAAAATTGGATGAGATTATAAAGAACTTGCCTGGAACTTTTAAGAAGCTAGAGGATCACCTTGATTCTTATCAGGATGAACTTGTCTTGCCTACAGATTTAAGATTCAGTCATCCAAGTACAGAGAAAACAAATCATAAGAAACAACTCAACCTTGATGTAGTAAGCCTTGCAAATCTCTTCCTCGGAAGCTGAGGGAGTGACACCAAGAACATCATAGTAGACTGTTTCCTTCACCATGATCTGATCAAAACGAAAAGATATTTGGTTTGGTGTCTGTATGTAGGGAAGAAGGTGGGCACAAGAGAGTGTGTGCGTGTTGGAGTAAGCTTGAAGATAGCTTGAGAATCAAGTTTCCTAATCCTACCTAGTTATGGTAAACTGTTAAATTAATCTACCAAGTTTTTTTTTTTTTTTTTGTTTACGTATTAACAAAATGAAATAAAGAAACTTCTAACTTGCAATTTTTTTTCTAACAGTTTCTTTCTTGATATAGATTTATAAAATTTGATAGTTTGAGGAAGGAATGGTAGAGTTTATTGGATTGTTGAAGGTGACTGTCAAGAAAGGTACTAACTTAGTGGATCTTAAAAGCTACTGTCATGTTTTGTTGATTGTTCAAAAACTTCAAACAACGGTTGTGAACAGACAGTTCCTGAGAGCTATGGTCTAGTGAAATTGGTAAGCCTATTATCCTAAGAACATCAAAGTTTTGTTATCTGTTATATATATCTTATGGGTTTGTGTGTGACTGCAGGAAGTGTAAGATTATGATACATTCTCTGCTGATGACATAATGGGAGAAGCTGAACTCGACATCCAACCTCTGGTAACATCTGCAATGGCATTTGGGGATATGTAGATTGGGAAAATGGCTAAAGTCTCATGATAATCTGCTAATAGATGACAGCATCATTAACATTGTGGATGGGAAATTGAAGCAGGATCAAGCTTCAGAATGTAGAGTCTGGAGAATTAGAGCTGAATGGCTGCCACTTGACCAATAATAATACTAATAACGCAGTAGATTCCATTTTATATATGAACACTTGCACACTTTGCAATACACTCCTTTGTTCTTTTGTTGGAACATTTTTGGATCTCTGAATTCTTCACACAGGAAAGTTTGTGTTTGTAATACTTTTTTTCTTGATGGTCAAGAGTGATTTTGATGGACTTAATCAACCTATCGATTGTGTATGAGCAACAGAGCAACCCTTGAACTGGAAGATAACCAATCAAGGCGCTAAAGAATCACTTGAGAGTTGAGTTGAGACATGAGGTTTGCGAACTACATCTGCTGGCTAACAAACAATCACCTTAAGCTAAATTCTTTACAAAAACACATCCTACTCGGTGTTTCCAAACTCTATAGTCCAGCGTCTGGTACCATTGGGATTACAAGCAAAGAAACACACATGAACGTTTACGCAAAACATGAACAATATTAAATCAACCAGTCTCCCCTTGATAACAGTAACTAGCAATCATAGATGAATGGAGAGACAAACGATAATTAAAAGCAAAGAGATTCGATTTGTCTTTAGAACAAAGAGAGGTCTCAGAACGCAAACATAGTTGATTAATTATTCATCAAGGGAACACCACAAGGCCCCAGAGGAAACAGCAAGACTTTTAAAACCATAACAGAGACGCAAGAAGAGAGATTTTAAAAACCACCACGGAGACGTAACACCAAGTGAAGGGTCGACTCTTTCTGAATGTTGTAGTCGGCTAAGGTGCGACCATCCTCAAGCTGCTTTCCAGCAAAGATCAGACGCTGCTGGTCCGGAGGAATACCCTCTTTATCCTGAATCTTGGCCTTCACGTTGTCAATAGTATCTGAACTCTCCACCTCCAAAGTGATGGTCTTGCCGGTGAGGGTCTTAACGAAAATCTGCATGCCACCACGTAGACGCAACACCAAGTGAAGGGTTGACTCCTTCTGGATGTTGTAATCAGCCAATGTCCTGCCGTCTTCAAGCTGCTTTCCAGCAAAGATCAGCCTCTGCTGGTCGGGGGGAATACCCTCCTTGTCCTGAATCTTGGTCTTGACATGGTCAATAGTGTCTGAACTCTCCACCTCCAAAGTAATGGTCTTTCCCGTGAGAGTCTTAACGAAAATCTGCATACCACCACGGAGCCTGAGGACGAGATGCAAAGTCGACTCCTTTTGGATGTTGTAGTCAGCTAGAGTCCTCCCATCCTCGAGCTGCTTGCCCGCGAAGATGAGCCTCTGCTGATCCGGAGGGATCCCCTCCTTGTCCTGGATCTTGGCCTTGACGTTGTCAATGGTGTCAGAGCTTTCCACCTCGAGGGTGATC
The DNA here is from genome assembly GCA_016771965.1 of Brassica carinata. Classification (NCBI taxonomy): domain Eukaryota; kingdom Viridiplantae; phylum Streptophyta; class Magnoliopsida; order Brassicales; family Brassicaceae; genus Brassica; species Brassica carinata. The sequence goes on from JAAMPC010000156.1 coordinate 31,795, forward strand.
GTCTTCCCCGTGAGAGTCTTTACGAAAATCTGCATCTGTTGTTCACAAAAGCTAACGTCAATAATCGAAATTCACATAAACAAGAGAGATCCGCCGCGAATAATACAAACCCTAATCGAAAACCTTAGAAGATAGATCTAATTCAAAGAAGAAGAAGAAGAATCAATAACCGATAGAACGAAATAAGAGTTGATCGAAGAAACCCTAATTATAAAATCACTACTCTACCTTGATTTGAGAGAGGATTGATTGTTTTCTTTTGATTTTGAGAAACTGAATTGCGAGAGAGAGAGAGAGGTCTTTGGGTTTAGATTTATAGAAAAGGATGAAGACGACTCCGTTAGGCGGCGAAGCAATGACGAGTAACAGCTAGACACGTGTGAGATACCAAGAGAAAAATGTCAAAAGCTCTCGTCTCTTCTACAAGTCCCTCCTTTCATTTCCTTTTTTTTTTATTAATGCGATTGGGCAAAAGAGCATTCTCTTGTGTTTCCTTTTTAATTTCTTTTCAATTTATGAATTCAAAAGTTTTTTTTTTTTTTTTAACGCTGGGTAACACATTACATCATCATATAATCTCTAAATCTATTAGATATGATGATCAACTACCCGCAACATATGCGATAATGATGAATAGCTCCACGAATAATGATTCCACGATGAAGCTCTCCCGAAACACTTGAAACCACGTGACGGTTCTGCATGTACGACATCCTCGATGGACAGGCTCTCACCACAACAGCGACCACAACGAACGGCTCGCTGATTACTCTGGAACCTCCAAAAGCATCTATAATCTGCAAGAAAAAATAATTTTAATTTAATATTTCTAGATTCCTATTAAAGCCTCTGACTGAGAAAGAGGTGTTACAGTCTCATTAAAAGAGAACGTTTTGGAGAGAGAGAAGAGGCAGAGACAGACATCTCTTTTGTTTGTTTTTAATTGAGGACACTTGCTCTGCTTCTGTCTCTGTCTCCTCCGTGTATCTTTTGTCTTCTTGAAAAATGTAAGATTTGTAATTAAATGATCTCCATAAGATTCTCTTTGTCTCTCCTCTCTCACCGACTCCACAAACCTTGAGCTTTCTAAGTTCTCTCATACTAAAGGTAAACGATTCTCCCACTCTCTTAACATTTCAAGATCTATAATCTTTCTGGGTTTATCTGTCACAAATGGTTAGTTGCGAAAGTATTATCTTTCAATCTTGGTATTGAGAAACTCACGAGATTTCAAAGATTCAAGACATTACATAATACACACACACACACGAGAGCTCTATCTTGAAAACGATGTCAAGAAGCCACATACGTTAATTATAAGAGATTACAAATTGGGAAAAGATTGTGTGTAAATAATGGAATCGACTAACAGAGTTTTGTCCCATCTTCATTGTTATTGGTGTGGCTGTGCGACGCTGTTCTCAGTGGCAAAGTTGGCAATATTGTCATTATTTTAATTTTTATACTACTGTACAGTGTATTCGATGTGTTACATTTTAGATTCCATCTTTGACCAATCATACCTTCTTACATCAAAGTTTATTTTATTTTATTACTTTTATATTCTTCCACGTTTTTTTTCACTTTGACAGCTACTTTTCTAAGTTCATGGATTCCTTTATGCAAAATAGAGAGAATCTCATGTCAACTCTTAGAGAAAAAGAAAAGAGAATTAAAACAGTTGCTCAGAATATATCTTTTAGTTTTGATTTTCATAGTTAGACATCTTTTAGGAATCTATTCTTCTTCATACTTCTGGTTGAGAATGACGAGAGAAGGAGCAGTGAGAATCTCAGTTTGTGGTCTCTCTTTATGAAAATCTTTTTATCTCTGTATCTTCTTCTTCAGTCTTGTTACTTAGTGGCCAAGATTCATTTATTTGACTCTTCAGGCAAGATGTCCTAATATCTTATCTTCTTGCAACTTGTTGAGAGCTGCTTTGTCTTGTTATGTGTCTTGTTGAGGTATATATATTTATAACTTCTTTTAGGTTAACTTCAGAACGTGTGAATAGCTTAAAGACTAATGGCTAAAGTTTACTGGCCTTATTTCGATCCTGAATATGAGAACTTGAGCTCCAGAATCAATCCTCCAAGGTAATAATATAAATCACCAACTCCTTTCCTACTACCACATTAAAAATCATTGATGCTGTTGATTAAGCTCATACTTTTCTATGTTGTTGCAGTGTTTCAATAGACAACACTAGCTGCAAAGAATGCACTCTTGTCAAGGTAAAGCATCCTTCCTTCTCTGATTAACTCCATTTGATGATTTGGTTTTGATTTTTAGCTGTGTAACTAACCGATCTTGATCTCTAGGTTGACAGTATGAACAAACCTGGTATACTACTTGAAGTTGTACAAGTTCTAACCGATCTTGATCTCACTATCACCAAAGCTTACATCTCTTCTGATGGTGGATGGTTCATGGACGGTAATAACTGCACTTTTATACTTTCACAACAAGAACAAGAAATCATCTCAATGGTTCAATTTTTATCCCAATCTTAATAGTATTCCATGTCACTGACCAACAAGGAAACAAGGTTACTGATAACAAAACCATTGATTACATCGAGAAGGTAATGTAATTTTAAAAACCTGTAAAATATATGTTTAGGTGTAATGTATATATAATTCTTGTGTTTCTTGTCAGGTGTTAGGACCAAAGGGTCATGCTGCGTCTTCACAAAACACCTGGCCAGGTAAAAGAGTCGGTGTCCATTCACTAGGCGACCACACATCGATCGAGATCATTGCTCGTGACCGTCCTGGTCTCTTGTCCGAGATCTCAGCTGTACTAGCAGACCTCCACTTCAACGTGGCAGCAGCTGAAGCATGGACTCATAACCGTAGGATCGCTTGCGTTCTCTACGTGAATGATAACGAGACCTCTAGAGCCGTTGATGATCCAGAAAGATTGTCTGCCATGGAAGAACAGCTCAACCTTGTGATACGTGGGCGTGAGCAAGAAGATGAGAAAGTTGCTAGGACGAGTCTCTCGATTGGGTCCACTCATGTTGACCGTAGGCTTCATCAGATGCTTTTCGCTGATAGAGACTATGAAGCAGTGACTAAGGTTGATGGTTCTTCTGCTTGTCCTGGACTCGAGACTAAGATCACCGTTGAGCATTGCGAAGAGAAAGGTTACTCTGTGATAAGCGTGAGCTGTGAGGATAGAGCTAAGCTCATGTTCGACATTGTATGCACGCTTACTGATATGCAGTACATTGTGTTCCACGCCACGATTTCGTCCAGCGGTCCTCATGCCTCTCAGGAGTATTTCATCAGACACAAAGATGGTTGCACTCTTGACTCGGAAGGAGAGAAAGAGAGAGTTATCAAATGCCTAGAAGCTGCAATCCATAGAAGAGTCAGCGAGGTAAGCTAACCCTTAAAACACACACACATCTTCTTTCAGTGTTTCTTGCGCTATAAGTAACAGTTCCTTAAGTTATTGTCTGAAAATTCAATGAGGTAATTAACCCTTAAACACACACATATTCGTTTAGTGTTTCTTGCCTTAGAAGCAACAGTTTCTTAAGTTATTGTCTGAAATTCAACTTTAGTGAGGTAAGTTAACCCTTAAACACACACATCTTCTTTAAGTATTTCTTGCATTACAAGCAACAGTTACTTTAAGTTATTGTCTGAATTAATTTCCAGTACCAAGAAAGAAAGAATAGTTTTGGATCAGTTCAAAAGAACCAAATTATAAAAAAATACTAAATCTTTGTATCTCATTTCTAGGGCTGGAGTTTGGAGCTATGCGCAAAGGACAGAGTTGGACTTTGTCGGAAGTGACTAGGATTCTGAGAGAGCATGGTCTTTCAGTGACGAGAGCTGGTGTGACAACAGTAGGAGAACAAGCGGTTAACGTTTTCTATGTGAGAGATGCTTCAGGGAATCCAGTGGACGTGAAGACGATAGAGGCGTTACGTGGAGAGATCGGACACAGTATGATGGTTAACGTGAAGAACAAGGTGCCAAGTAGAAGATGGAAAGAAGAAGGTCAAACTGGAACAGGAGGAGGATGGGCCAAAACCAGTTTCTTCTTTGGGAATTTGCTGGAGAAGTTGTTGCCTTGAGAGACAAGGTAACTTATATATAAATGTTATTACATTCTGTGGATAAAAATGTACTGTGAAATGTCAAATGTGTATTATGTATGATCTAGAAGGTCTAGTGGAGTGTTTTGACGTGGTCAGGGATTTTGGTACGGTTTACCAAAATCAAACCGAACCAAAACAGGGTTTTTGGTTTTACTTAGTCATAGTATGACCGTGAAGTGCACCTTTTGAACTTTTCCTATAGTGGTAGAATAATGTGGAACTTTTCCTATTGGAAGGTTTGCTTTTGTGTTGTAATCAAATCCTTCATGTGACCTTATCATCTATGTCCAAATGTATAATATCCATTTTGTCAAGAATTTTTATTTTTATTTATTTTTAAGTTGATACATTGTATATTTGGATAGATCATAGTTATTTTTGGAGGAACCTATGCTGTGATTCTATTATCAAATTGCTGCATTGACTTGGCCGTGACAATTAGTTGATTGACTAAGCATAAAGCAGGATAATTAGTCATATTTTACTATTTAAAAGGTGACAAATAGGTTATATTTTAATGTTTTTAATTATCAGGAAGTTCGAGACCAAAATATGCAATATTCAATATTAGTTCTGTCCTGCTGCAAATGTTTTTTTTTTCAGTCAAAGTGAAATTCCATCTTTCTACAATGTCAAGATCTAAAACTGAAATCAGTAATAAGCATAACTATTTTATTTTATGAAATGAATCTCTTTGATTAAACAATAAGGTTGAATTTTTGCTAAAGTATGCCCACGAAATGGGGAATAATGGAGCGTAGATGTGGGAAAGTAGAAAAACAATAGTTGAAAACGGCATGGAGTGCGGCTTAGGATACGGCTAACAGCCTAGCTATATCCATAGTCTAAAGACTCTAAACTATGCACGAAACAAGGGAAAAAAAGTAAACGGCTTGCTGTTTCCATGTCCTTTATAAATTACTACTATGATTACTTCGTCTCCATGTATATTTAAGCAATACTTAAAGTATAAAAACTTGTTGCGTGATCCACCTGCAAAAGAATTATAAACTTCTCCTCGCAGAACAATCAACACAATAGGTTTTATGTGGTTCCTCAAAAAAAAAGGTTTTATGTTTAGATTCAGGTTACGTATTTTCTTTACATTATGGAAAATATAATAATAATGTTAGTGCCTTTTCAATATATGAAATACATCTCTTCTTGAATAATTTTGTTGGTATGTTACCTGAGGATACAAACAAAACAAATCAGTGAACTGATGTCATGAAGAAAGAATGCAACACTCAAGAACTACAACATGCATCTTGATGCTCAGGACTCATGAGGCCTATGGGTTGGTAAGCACGTTTTTTTCTATAAATGAAGCAATTTCCCCGCCAATACTTCATTCTTCAACTAATTAAGTTAGATTACTGACACGTTGTGTACTTGTGTTATCAACCATTTGTAACAAGCCCCAAAATTTTTGAAAAATTATATGAATATAAATTTCCAAAAAAATTTTAGGTCTCCAAATTTGTAAAAAAAAAAAAAATTATATAGACATTGCCATAAGTCTCCAAAATCTCATGACCGGCCTCGCTGAGTATGAAGATGCATGTTGTAGTTCTTGCGTGTTGCATTCTTTCTTCTCTTCTTAATTATATGGATCTTATTTTTCTTATTTATTAAGGTCAAATGTAACTTCTTTTTTTTTATGTTCATTTTCAGTGTTGTTATTTAAGCGTTGAACTTGCAATATCATTTTGTTAGTAATCAATATTACTTTCAGATTATGTAAATATAGAACAAACATTGTTCCAGGGTCTTCTAACTGGTTGATGAATTGGGTTTATTACAACTCTATAAACAACACTATAACAGAAAAGAAACTATAAATAAATAAATTTCTACTCCGATAAAAATCCCTAAAAGTCCTACAATTATATTCCACCAAAACCATCAATTAGAACGGAACAATCATATGATAAAAAAGTATAATCTCTATTGTGCTTAGGGCTTTCCCTGTCTATTGATATGAAAAAGAAGGTTTATTATCTTCTTACTTTTCCCTAATTAAGGTTTATCATCTTTTCACTTTTCCCTAATTAAGGTTTATCATCTTCTCCACTTTTCCCTAATTTCTTAGTTAACTTTTCATTTGTAATATTTATATTACAACTATGATTATGAAAATAAATTTAAAGAAAAGTATGTAATGTGTCACCGTTGAATTTTCGACACGTGTCATGTAGACATTGTCCGTAAGTTAACTCTTTGTCTAACAGCTAGGGCCCTTTTATAACAAAAACTCATTATCTATCTCTCTTTCTCCTCTCGTTATCATCCTCACAAGTGTCCACGCTTTAATGTATTTGAAAGAGCAACGAAGGTATGATAGAAATAGTCCAAAGTTTCAATCTCTAATTTCATTTTTTATTATTATCCTACGTTCGTCGTCTTTCGAGGCTCTGTTTTTTTCTTTAATCTCAGTTTCTTTTGTGGTGGTGGTAGAGAATCAAGAAGTATTAAAAGGATGGTGAGCGAAGAAGGGTCAGCAACACTTAGCCAATGCTTCGAGAAGATGAAGGAGATGAATATGGAAGGAATTGTGATCAACGAGTGGAAAGACATACCTGTGGAGCTTCTGATGAGGATCTTAAACCTTGTTGATGATCGGACGGTCATCATTGCTTCTGGTGTTTGCAGTGGCTGGAGAGATGCTATTTCCTTTGGTCTCACTCGTCTCTCCCTCTCTTGGTATGTACACATAGCTTCTTCTTCTTTGTTGATGGCTGATATGTTGACAGGATCATGTGATTGAAAGTAGGGTTGGGCGTTTTTAACCAAACCCGAAATCTAAACCAAATCCAAACTGAAAACTGAAATCCAGTCCGGACCATTATAAAAAAGTATCATATGATGGAAGTTTAGGAGGCGGTTACTTTCGGATTCGGGTACAACTCAACAGAAATTCCAAAATAACCACAATTAGTTAAATATATTTTATATATGTTAAAGTAATTTAGATACTTTATAGTATTTTAGATATTTTATGGCTATTTCAAATACTTTTTTTAGTTTAAGTAGTTTAACTAGTTCTTGATTAGATTTTGAGTATTCTTGGTTAATTTCAGTAGTTAAAAAAATTTGGATGATTTCATACATTTTGATTGTAACCCGATCCAAACCGAAAAGAATCAAACCTGATTCCAAAATTAGTAAAAAAATAAAATTGAATGGGATTTATGAGCATAGTATTAAAATCCAAACATCCAATCAACCAAGCGAATCGAATGAACACCCAGGCCCATGCCTAATTGAAAGTATAAAACTTTTGTTGATTGATCAGATTTTGTTGTGAGAACAGTTTCTTGATATGATGGTTTCAGTTTCAAGATTTCTGATATGTACATGTACCAAGAAGCAGTAGTGTTTGGTTTTTGATGTTAACATTGTTTGTATCTTCAGGTGCAAGAAGAACATGAACAGTTTGGTTCTGTCTCTTGCTCCAAAACTCGTCAAGCTTCAGACTCTAGTTCTAAGACAGGACAACCCTCAGCTTGAGGACAACGCGGTGGAAGCAATAGCGAATCACTTTCACGAGCTACAAGATCTTGACCTAAGCAAAAGCTTGAAACTCACTGACCATTCCCTCTATTCTCTGGCTCGCGGTTGCACAAGCCTCACTAAACTAAACCTTAGCGGCTGCACTTCATTCAGCGACACTGCTTTGGCCTATTTGACAAGGTTTTGCCGGAAGCTCAAAGTTCTGAATCTTTGTGGTTGTGTTGAAGCTGTATCTGACAATGCATTGCAGGTGAAGTTTTTAACACTGAGCTTTTCTATATACATATCATCACCCCTTGTAATTAATGTCTTTGTATCAATAACCAAAATAACAATCAGGCTATTGGAGAAAACTGCAATCAAATGCAGTCAGTAAACTTGGGATGGTGTGAGAATATAAGTGATGATGGAGTCATGAGCCTTGCTTATGGCTGTCCTGATCTAAGAACCCTTGATCTTTATGATGTGTACTAATTACAGGTAAAGCTCTTAAAGTTTAAGACAGCTTTACAAAACAGAAAACATATTAAGACATCGTTTGTTGTTGTTTTTGTAGATGAGAGTGTTGTGGCTTTGGCGAATAGGTGTGTACACTTGAGGTCATTGGGGCTATACTACTGCAGAAACATAACGGACAGAGCTATGTACTCGCTGGCTCAGAGTGGAGTGAAGAACAAGCACGAGATGTGGCGGTCGGTTAAGAAAGGCAAGTTCGATGAAGAAGGACTAAGAAGTCTCAACATTAGCCAGTGTACTTACCTCACACCTTCAGCTGTTCAAGCTGTCTGCGATACATTCCCTGCGCTCCATACTTGTTCAGGCAGGCATTCGTTGGTGATGAGTGGCTGTCTGAATTTGACGTCGGTTCACTGTGCATGTAGCCTCCAGGCTCAGCGCACCCACACAGCTTACCCTCACCCAGCTCATTGAACCACCAGTGTGCAGCCAGATGGGTCTCTTCCTTGTATGTGTACATATAAACCTAAGGTTAACAAAATAAAACCTTGTTTGTTTGAGTTTATCTTCCCATCTCAAGATTTTACATTGCAGCAACCTTAAAATGATTACAAGGTTCTTTACTTTGTTTAACAATATTCGTATAAGTTTGATGATCCATCAATCATCATCATACAATAATTAATAACTCAGATAACGAACCAGATAATGTGATATGATTCATACCTGAAAGCTCTTTCCAATAATTTTGTTGGTATGTTACCTGAGGATACAAACAAAACAAATCAGTGAACTGATGTCATGAAGAAAGAATGCAACACTCAAGAACTACAACATGCATCTTGATGCTCAGGACTCATGAGGCCTATGGGTTGGTAAGCACGTTTTTTCTATAAATGAAGCAATTTCCCCGCCAATACTTCATTCTTCAACTAATTAAGTTAGATTACTGACACGTTGTGTACTTGTGTTATCAATTTACAATGGCTCAAAATTTTGAAAAAATTATATGAATATAAATTTCCAAAAATTTTAGGTCTCCAAATTTGTAAAAAAAAAAAAATATGACATTGCCATAAGTCTCCAAAATCTCATGACCGGCTCGCTGAGTATGAAGATGCATGTTGTAGTTCTTGCGTGTTGCATTCTTTCTTCTCTTCTTAATTATATGGATCTTATTTTTCTTATTTATTAAGGTCAAATGTAACTTCTTTTTTATGTTCATTTTCAGTGTTGTTATTTAAGCGTTGAACTTGCAATATCATTTTGTTAGTAATCAATATTACTTTCAGATTATGTAAATATAGAACAAACATTGTTCCAGGGTCTTCTAACTGGTTGATGAATTGGGTTTATTACAACTCTATAAACAACACTATAACAGAAAGAAACTATAAATAAAATAAAATTTCTACTCCGATAAAAATCCTAAAAGTCCTACAATTATATTCCACCAAAACCATCAATTAGAACGGAACAATCATATGATAAAAAGTATAATCTCTATTGTGCTTAGGGCTTTCCCTGTCTATTGATATGAAAAGAAGGTTTATTATCTTCTTACTTTTCCCTAATTAAGGTTTATCATCTTTTCACTTTTCCCTAATTAAGGTTTATCATCTTCTCCACTTTTCCCTAATTTCTTAGTTAACTTTTCATTTGTAATATTTATATTACAACTATGATTATGAAAATAAATTTAAAGAAAAGTATGTAATGTGTCCGTTGAATTTTCGACACGTGTCATGTAGACATTGTCCGTAAGTTAACTCTTTGTCTAACAGCTAGGGCCCTTTTATAACAAAACTCACTCATATCTATCTTCTCTCTCCTCTCGTTATCATCCTCACAAGTGTCCACGCTTTAATGTATTTGAAAGAGCAACGAAGGTATGATAGAAATAGTCCAAAGTTTCAATCTCTAATTTCATTTTTTATTATTATCCTACGTTCGTCGTCTTTCGAGGCTCTGTTTTTTTCTTTAATCTCAGTTTCTTTTGTGGTGGTGGTAGAGAATCAAGAAGTATTAAAAGGATGGTGAGCGAAGAAGGGTCAGCAACACTTAGCCAATGCTTCGAGAAGATGAAGGAGATGAATATGGAAGGAATTGTGATCAACGAGTGGAAAGACATACCTGTGGAGCTTCTGATGAGGATCTTAAACCTTGTTGATGATCGGACGGTCATCATTGCTTCTGGTGTTTGCAGTGGCTGGAGAGATGCTATTTCCTTTGGTCTCACTCGTCTCTCCCTCTCTTGGTATGTACACATAGCTTCTTCTTCTTTGTTGATGGCTGATATGTTGACAGGATCATGTGATTGAAAGTAGGGTTGGGTTTTTAACCAAACCCGAAATCTAAACCAAATCCAAACTGAAAACTGAAATCCAGTCCGGACCATTATAAAAAAGTATCATATGATGGAAGTTTAGGAGGCGGTTACTTTCGGATTCGGGTACAACTCCAACAGAAATTCCAAAATAACCACAATTAGTTAAATATATTTATATATGTTAAAGTAATTTAGATACTTTATAGTATTTTAGATATTTTATGGCTATTTCAAATACTTTTTTTTTTAGTTTAAGTAGTTTAACTAGTTCTTGATTAGATTTTGAGTATTCTTGGTTAATTTCAGTAGTTAAAAAAATTTGGATGATTTCATACATTTTGATTGTAACCCGATCCAAACCGAAAAGAATCAAACCTGATTCCAAAATTAGTAAAAAAAATAAAATTGAATGGGATTTATGAGCATAGTATTAAAAATCCAAACATCCGAATCAACCAAGCCGAATCCGAATGAACACCCAGGCCCATGCCTAATTGAAAGTATAAAACTTTTTGTTGATTGATCAGATTTTGTTGTGAGAACAGTTTCTTGATATGATGGTTTCAGTTTCAAGATTTCTGATATGTACATGTACCAAGAAGCAGTAGTGTTTGGTTTTTGATGTTAACATTGTTTGTATCTTCAGGTGCAAGAAGAACATGAACAGTTTGGTTCTGTCTCTTGCTCCAAAACTCGTCAAGCTTCAGACTCTAGTTCTAAGACAGGACAACCCTCAGCTTGAGGACAACGCGGTGGAAGCAATAGCGAATCACTTTCACGAGCTACAAGATCTTGACCTAAGCAAAGCTTGAAACTCACTGACCATTCCCTCTATTCTCTGGCTCGCGGTTGCACAAGCCTCACTAAACTAAACCTTAGCGGCTGCACTTCATTCAGCGACACTGCTTTGGCCTATTTGACAAGGTTTTGCCGGAAGCTCAAAGTTCTGAATCTTTGTGGTTGTGTTGAAGCTGTATCTGACAATGCATTGCAGGTGAAGTTTTTAACACTGAGCTTTTCTATATACATATCATCACCCCTTGTAATTAATGTCTTTGTATCAATAACCAAAATAACAATCAGGCTATTGGAGAAAACTGCAATCAAATGCAGTCAGTAAACTTGGGATGGTGTGAGAATATAAGTGATGATGGAGTCATGAGCCTTGCTTATGGCTGTCCTGATCTAAGAACCCTTGATCTTTGCGGATGTGTACTAATTACAGGTAAAGCTCTTAAAGTTTAAGACAGCTTTACAAAACAGAAAACATATTAAGACATCGTTTGTTGTTGTTTTTGTAGATGAGAGTGTTGTGGCTTTGGCGAATAGGTGTGTACACTTGAGGTCATTGGGGCTATACTACTGCAGAAACATAACGGACAGAGCTATGTACTCGCTGGCTCAGAGTGGAGTGAAGAACAAGCACGAGATGTGGCGGTCGGTTAAGAAAGGCAAGTTCGATGAAGAAGGACTAAGAAGTCTCAACATTAGCCAGTGTACTTACCTCACACCTTCAGCTGTTCAAGCTGTCTGCGATACATTCCCTGCGCTCCATACTTGTTCAGGCAGGCATTCGTTGGTGATGAGTGGCTGTCTGAATTTGACGTCGGTTCACTGTGCATGTAGCCTCCAGGCTCAGCGCACCCACACATACCCTCACCCAGCTCATTGAACCACCAGTGTGTAAGCCAGATGGGTCTCTCTTGGGTATGTGTACATATAAACCTAAGGTTAACAAAATAAAACCTTGTTTGTTTGAGTTTATCTTCCCATCTCAAGATTTTACATTGCAGCAACCTTAAAATGATTACAAGGTTCTTTACTTTGTTTAACAATATTCGTATAAGTTTGATGATCCATCAATCATCATCATACAATAATTAATAACTCAGATAACGAACCAGATAATGTGATATGATTCATACCTGAAAGCTCTTTCCAATAATTTTGAGAGCTATTGCTCGAGATTTATGCAATACTTAAACCATATCCCAAGACATCATCATATCTTGTGCCTTGAGATTCAAGAAACAGAAGATCCAAAAGTACTCACCATCTGACACATATGTAACAGAGTCACTTCAATGTCGACCATGTTTCTTTGTTGGTCTGAATATGCTCCAAGTCACTATTCGCTGCATCGCCAGTCCCGTCTTTCTTGAATCTCCGGTTACTCTCTTCTTGCAGCTGAAGTAACTGAAAAGCACCTTTGGCTACATTGATCTCTGACTTCCAAGAATGCCCTTGGTTCCTGACCCATTCAGCTACAAAAGGAACTCCTAAGTAAAAGCTCTTCCCAAGCTCTTGAGGTGCCCATCTTGTGTATACATTCTTGGAGCTTGGGAAGGTGGGCACAAGAGATGTGTATGATCTGCTTGAAGATGCAAAAAAAAGATTGCCTCACAATTATGCATTTTAAGAGCTAATAATCACCTTCCCTTTCTTCTTTTTCTGACTGCTCACTTTGTGCTTTATATCATTCATTCATCTCATGCTTTTCAAAATCATTGTTTTCATTATTAAACAAGAACCCATTTCTTTACTGTATTGTTGAACTTTGAAAAAATGATGATTAATCATGTAATAGCACTTCGAAGAGTATACATCTATACTATTATTTGTGAAGTGATTTTTCAAAAAGGAGATCTCACGTTAAAAGTTAAACTCGTTAATGTCCTAGTTACCCTTAATGAATTTTTATATATTTTATTATATAATTAAAAACGAATTTATATTAATAATATCATTTTTTTTAAAAAAAAGAAGATAATTCATATATATTGTGTTGTTATCTTAATGAATTTACATATATATATATATATATATATATATATTATAACTAAAAATGAATTTTATATTAATAAAAAATATTTTATAAAAATAAGATAATTTTGATATATTGTGTTGTTATCTTGAAATAATATTTTTCTATTATAAAATTTTTAAATTAGGATATACAATAATTTATAATCAAATATTAATCAAGTAAAAACATTTTCATAAAGATATTTTCTAAAATATTTTTAATATCCGAGTGTTTTAAATGAAAAACTTTAGCAAATATAAATAATTTTGAGGTTTGATTTAATTTTGACATAAATAATAACTTATTGTGCTAGTTTGTTTTGAACTAATAAATATTCTTAAAAAGATAATTCCTATATATATTTTGTTGTTATCTAAAAATAATATTTTCTATTATAAAAATTTAAAATATAAGATATAAATAATTTATAATTAAAATATAATCATACCAAAATATTTATATAAATATATTTTCTAAAATATTTCTAACGTGTGATTTTTGCAACAAAGCTCTCACGTTAAACGGTAGAACGTTAATATCGTTTATACTATTAATGAATTTTTACATATAATTTATTTTTTAATAAAAACAAATTTTATGTTCGATATATTATATTTATATTTTATAGTAGATCATTGATAAAAAGATACTTTAGGAAATAATATAATTCTTATATATATTATGTTACTATCCAGAAATAATATTTTTATCATAACGGTTAAAAATTAAGATAAAAAGTAATTTATAATTAAATATAATCAAACAAAAATATTTGTATAAATAAAATTTCTAATATGTGAGTGACTTTAAACAATAAAAACACATATATATATATTTGATGAAATTTTTTGTCATACATAAATAGTTTAATGTTCGATTTAAATTTTTTCGAAGACAAAAAAATAGCTTATCATACTGATTTTTAAATTAATAAGAAATCAAATATCCAAATATAGGTAAAATAACATTATATCTGCATATGCAAGTAAATCCCCTGATTTTGTTATAATTTTGCAAAGAAACAAAATCTAATAAAAAGTAAAGGTCCTACCGGGAGTCGAACCCAGGTCGCTGGATTCAAAGTCCAGAGTGCTAACCACTACACCATAGAACCTTTTTGTCTTTCATCTTGTGCATCATTATGTAGCTTATGTTCCAATCATGAATCAGCTTGAGCTTCAACACTTGTCCATTTTACTACACTTGTCCATTTCTGACATAGAATACACTTGAAAAAAAGCTGGAGAAAGTCAAACAAGAATGTAAAAATTTGTTGCACAACATTTGAGTAGAAAATGGTTCTGTAAGTAACATAACACTTTAGTAAAATATAGTTTCGCATAGGCTCAAAAGTTTTGACGATTCTTCTGAACTCGTCAGTACAGTCTTCACGGCTATCTCCCTCTCCCACGTTTCCCTCCACCACCACCTCCTCTTTTACCACCTCTGCTACTACCACCGCGGCCACCGCCGGACCCACCACCTCTTCCGCCGCCAAATCCACCACCTCTTCCTCCTCTACTGCTTCCGCCACCTCTTCCCCTCTACTGCTTCTACCGGCAAAGTCCTCCCGCTTCCACCATCAAAGTCCCTGCCGCTTCCCCTTCCTCCACCACGACCTCCTGGCTCCTCCTCTGCCACCACCTCTCTTGCTATGCAGAAAAGACAGTTTGTTTGCCTTCTCCTGCCTCTCCTTACGCACCTGCTCCAGATCTTTGATCTCTGAACGCACATGCGCGTTAGGCACTGATGCTGACCATCTCTTCCCGCGTCGCCCACCTCTACCTGACATGCTTGGTGTGTCGTCTCCATCACCATCCTCACGGCTGAACGCTTTCTTGTGTGTGCTATCTTTCCATTTCTTGTATATTGCACCTGTTTTGTTTGCCCTCACCTTAGCTCCACTCTCTGTCTTTATCTGTATTTAGTTACAAGAGAGCTGCAAGTTAGAAACCATCAAACATTCTTTTAACCAAAAGACAAGTTTCTTATTACCTTGCCACTGGCTGTTACACGATCTCCATTGTTCAACTTGATGAATTTCTTACTTTTCTGTTTACCAAAGACAAATCCAGTTAAATAAGATTACAGTTTGGGACATTATTATGATGTATCTTAACTCTTTATCACCTTGTCCCAGTGATAATTAGTTTTCTGCTGCTTCATTCCCTGGCCATCATCTGCCACTAGATCTAGAACAGCAGCGTCCAATCTACAATCCGAAACAAGGACATAAGGCTTGTCAATATCATACAGAAAAAGAACTATAACATTTGAAATGCCACCAAAAAAGAACACAAATCTTTTTACCTATTTGATCCAAACCCTTCGTTACCCCTCACAGATAGTCCTGCCTCCGAATGCTGCGTTAATAAGAGAAACAAAGTCAAACTCATGCGTTCATCTCCACATCAGTAGAATAAACAAAATGATCATAAGCATTGTAGCTTTGAGAGAAAACATACGTGGTTAACAGGTATGGAGCTGATATAGAACTCTTCGTCCTTGAAAGTTTGTTGCGCCGTTCTTTTCTTACCGCTTACTGAAATCAAAACGAGAGTTTATATGAAGCTAAGTTTAATCAAAGAAGTAAAAAAAAAAAAAACAACCAAGCACCACAGATAAAATTGTAGTACGCATACCTTTGCTTCCAGCTATCTTGTCCTCAATAGAAGTGGTAATAGGTTCATCAACTTCCTAGATATCCAAAACACTTCTGTGAGTAAAACTAATGGGCACATACACGAGTACTTCAAAGCCTAAGGATTACCATTTCTAAATGATTATTGGAAGAAGTCTTCTGACTCTGCTCATGTCTCTTATTAATGATCTCCTCATGAACTTCCCTTTTCCTCTTCATCACATCAACCCATTGCAAACCCTGTACAGTAACCCAAAACATTTTCTCCTTCAGCTACTTGCTTACAAATATCATAACTATATATATAGAGGAAGAACAAAGATCACCTTCACATTTCTAGCTTTGGCATTTTCACCTTCTGCTTCAAGTATGGTCTGCTTGGGTCTACACCACAGATCAACCACCATTATAAATTAATCAAAGTATTGTAAGACCACAGATGGATGAATAAAAGATAACTATACTAGTCACCTGAAGTTTTTAATCTTCTGAAAAAACGCCATTGCCTCCAACTCTCCACCTTCAATTATACTTTTAAACATTGGATGCAACCCTTCTCTAGGTAAGGCCTTTGCCCTCCTAATAGACTCTTTCGACGGAGCGGTTTTGTCGTCGTATACAAACGAAAAGCCTTTCTGGACGTTCTCTCAAGAGAATCCAACTCAAGAGCCGAATCAATCATCTCTTGAATCTTGTTAAAGATAAAATCAATCGTCTTCTGAGGGAACCGACCGTACACAGTGACACCACTCTCAATCGCCTCGCTGGTTCTGTTCATCACCTCCTCCATGTTCTTCAACACCTCGTCCTCTGTAGGCGCGGGCCTGATGGGTTTGGACAGGAACAGATGAAGATCCAACAGATACGGTATATCCTCAGGCGTGACGAAGGATATCGCAGAGCCTGTGCGGCCAGCTCTAGCGGCTCTCCCACTCTATGGACGAAGATCTTCGGCCTCGGAGAAGTCCCAGTTGATAACATTATCAAGCAACGGTATGTCAATACCTCTAGCAGCGATATCAGTGACGATCAGCAGCATTGTCTTCCTCGCTCTGAACCTCGACACGTGGATCTTGCGCGCGTCCTGATCCATATCACCGTAACACACAGAGGGAACGATGTTCTCCAGCTTAAACAGCGAGTTGACAAACTCCACGTGGTGCTTTGTGGAAACGAATATGATCGTCTGTTCGTTAGAGCTTATATGCTCTCTCACCAAGTATATGAGCGCGGCGTACTTCTCTTCGGGTCTTAAGGTTAGAAACGAGAGCTTCAAGTCAGGGCTGATCTTGTTCTCGACGTCTAACCTAACGAGCTGGGGCTCGCGCAGACCGGCCTTTGCGAACTCTGCGAGTGCGCTTGGTAAGGTGGCGCTGAAGAGGAGAGTCTCTGTTTTCGCCAAGCTTGGCGAGGATCTGATGGAGCTGCTCGGCGAAACCCATGCCGAAGAGACTGTCTGCCTCGTCGAAGACGACGTACTCGACTGTTCTGAGTGACATGTCGTCCACCTCTTCTAGGAGATGCATGAGTCTCCCCGGGGTTGCGATGATCACGTCGGGGCTCTTTGTTAGCTCTTCGAACTGGTCTTGCATGCTGTCACCACCGACCAGTAAGGTAACACGAAGATCTGAAAACATTAAAGGAGCAAAAAGGTGTTTAAACACACAACTTAAACAAGTGTTTAAAGATTGAGATTATGTTCGAATTGAGTTCTTCAGACATCATAAAGGAATCAAAAGGCGTTTAAACACACAACTGAAACAAGTAAAGATTGAGATTAGTTAGAATTGAGTTCTTTAGGCATCATAAATGAATCAAAAGGTGTTTAAACCACTACTAAAACAAGTGCTTAAATATTGAGATTAGGTTAGAACTGAGTTAATCAGACAAGGAATCAAAACCAAACCTGTAAACTTCCCAAGTTCCTTAGCGAACTTGAGAGTCTGCTCAGCCAAGTCACGAGTAGGCGACAAGATAAGCGCCCTAACACCACCCTGAGGAACATGCTGTTTGAGCTTCTCAAGCATAGGGATTAGAAAAGCTGCGGTTTTTCCTGAACCCGTCCTCGCCATGGCGACGACGTCGACGCCGGAGAGGATTAAAGGCATAGTCTTCCGCTGGATCGGCGTGGGAACTTTGTACCCTTTCTTCTTGATTGCGTTGTAGACATTGGGACCGAGGTTTAGAGACTCGAATCCTCCGGATTTGCCTTTCTTCTTCTGCTTCTCTTTGCGGTGAAGCTCAGTGACCGAGCTCACCAGGAAACCCTTTCCTTCAACCATTGTGAATAATCGTGACTGCAGCGAATCTCCGAAGAAGAAGAGTTTAGGACTTAGGTTTAGCCGTTTAGGGTTTAAAGAGATGATGATACACTAAAACCTTTTGGTGGGCTTTACTTATTTTGGGCCCAACAAGATGGCAAGCAATCCCAGCAAAAACCCGTTCGTGGGCTTGTGTTGCTTGGTCTGCAAGTCTTTGTCAGTAAGTTACTTAGGTTAATGGAGTGCTTGGGACTGTCACATCTGTTTTTGGATACTTGGTCACACCCTGATACTCAAGTAAATGCTCACATTTTCTGTTCCAAAATCATGTGTGTTTTTTGCTGGTCAGCTCTTTGTCAGTGACAACATAGTATAGGTTTGCTCTTGTAAGGAAAACATGAAAATGTAGTGGTTAAAAAAAAAAAAAGAGCTTGTGCCTTGAACTACAATGAACATGATCCGTTTATTCAGCAGGATCAATACTTTTGACAGTCAGCCTTTACATCTTTACGTAAATTGCCGGGTTGCATCCAATGAAAAGCAATGGAATCCCACCTCGAAGTTTCATCTCAGTTACTTTTAACGTCCATGAGATCGACATAGTTTTGCCCTGTAGAAGGCTGATTTTCTCTAATTTTATTTGGCACAATCATTAAACTACATATCTTAGCATTAACTTATTGTCTCCTCAGCCACTTGGTGGCACGAGCTAGCTGACATTAATTGATTCTTTTAATGTTGATTGTAACCCGATCCAAACCGAAAAGAATCAAACCTGATTCCAAAATTAGTAAAAAAATAAAATTGAATGGGATTTATGAGCATAGTATTAAAATCCAAACATCCGAATCAACCAAGCCGAATCGAATGAACACCCAGGCCCATGCCTAATTGAAAGTATAAAACTTTTGTTGATTGATCAGATTTTGTTGTGAGAACAGTTTCTTGATATGATGGTTTCAGTTTCAAGATTTCTGATATGTACATGTACCAAGAAGCAGTAGTGTTTGGTTTTGATGTTAACATTGTTTGTATCTTCAGGTGCAAGAAGAACATGAACAGTTTGGTTCTGTCTCTTGCTCCAAAACTCGTCAAGCTTCAGACTCTAGTTCTAAGACAGGACAACCCTCAGCTTGAGGACAACGCGGTGGAAGCAATAGCGAATCACTTTCACGAGCTACAAGATCTTGACCTAAGCAAAAGCTTGAAACTCACTGACCATTCCCTCTATTCTCTGGCTCGCGGTTGCACAAGCCTCACTAAACTAAACCTTAGCGGCTGCACTTCATTCAGCGACACTGCTTTGGCCTATTTGACAAGGTTTTGCCGAAGCTCAAAGTTCTGAATCTTTGTGGTTGTGTTGAAGCTGTATCTGACAATGCATTGCAGGTGAAGTTTTAACACTGAGCTTTTCTATATACATATCATCACCCCTTGTAATTAATGTCTTTGTATCAATAACCAAAATAACAATCAGGCTATTGGAGAAAACTGCAATCAAATGCAGTCAGTAAACTTGGGATGGTGTGAGAATATAAGTGATGATGGAGTCATGAGCCTTGCTTATGGCTGTCCTGATCTAAGAACCCTTGATCTTTTCGGATGTGTACTAATTACAGGTAAAGCTCTTAAAGTTTAAGACAGCTTTACAAAACAGAAAACATATTAAGACATCGTTTGTTGTTGTTTTGTAGATGAGAGTGTTGTGGCTTTGGCGAATAGTGTACACTTGAGGTCATTGGGGCTATACTACTGCAGAAACATAACGGACAGAGCTATGTACTCGCTGGCTCAGAGTGGAGTGAAGAACAAGCACGAGATGTGGCGGTCGGTTAAGAAAGGCAAGTTCGATGAAGAAGGACTAAGAAGTCTCAACATTAGCCAGTGTACTTACCTCACACCTTCAGCTGTTCAAGCTGTCTGCGATACATTCCTGCGCTCCATACTTGTTCAGGCAGGCATTCGTTGGTGATGAGTGGCTGTCTGAATTTGACGTCGGTTCACTGTGCATGTAGCCTCCAGGCTCAGCGCACCCACAGCCACTACCCTCACCCAGCTCATTGAACCACCAGTGTGTGCCAGATGGGTCTCTCTTCCTTGGTATGTGTACATATAAACCTAAGGTTAACAAAATAAAACCTTGTTTGTTTGAGTTTATCTTCCCATCTCAAGATTTTACATTGCAGCAACCTTAAAATGATTACAAGGTTCTTTACTTTGTTTAACAATATTCGTATAAGTTTGATGATCCATCAATCATCATCATACAATAATTAATAACTCAGATAACGAACCAGATAATGTGATATGATTCATACCTGAAAGCTCTTTCCAATAATTTTGAGAGCTATTGCTCGAGATTTATGCAATACTTAAACCATATCCCAAGACATCATCATATCTTGTGCCTTGAGATTCAAGAAACAGAAGATCCAAAAGTACTCACCATCTGACACATATGTAACAGAGTCACTTCAATGTCGACCATGTTTCTTTGTTGGTCTGAATATGCTCCAAGTCACTATTCGCTGCATCGCCAGTCCCGTCTTTCTTGAATCTCCGGTTACTCTTCTTGCAGCTGAAGTAACTGAAAAGCACCTTTGGCTACATTGATCTCTGACTTCCAAGAATGCCCTTGGTTCCTGACCCATTCAGCTACAAAAGGAACTCCTAAGTAAAAAGCTCTCTTCCCAAGCTCTTGAGGTGCCCATCTTGTGTATACATTCTTGGAGCTTGGGAAGGTGGGCACAAGAGATGTGTATGATCTGCTTGAAGAAGCAAAAGAAGAGATTATTGCCTTACATTTCTTTATCATTTATAGCAAATGAAAAATTTTAATAAAAAGTTAAGGTCCTACCGGGAGTCGAACCCAGGTCGCTAGATTCAAAGTCCAGAGTGCTAACCACTACACCATAGAACCTTCTTGTGCGATATCTTGTGTACAATTATTTAGCTATTTATAAATCACGAATCAGCTTGCACTGCAGCTACAGTTGTCCCTTTTAACTACACTTGTCCATTTCTGACTTAATAAATAGAATACACTAATAAAACAAAAGGTGGAGAAAATCAAACATAAATAAAATAAAAAAGTGTTGCACAAACATTTGAGTAGAGAAAGGTCTGTGAGTAACATAACACTTTAGTAAAAAACAGTTTTGCCTAAGCTCAAAAGTTTTGACGATTCTTCTGAACTCGTCAACAGAGTCTTCACGGCTATCTCCCTCTCCCACGTTTCCCTCCACCACCACCACCTCTTTTGCCACCTCTGCTACTACCACCTCGGCCACCGCCAGAACCACCACCTCTTCCGCCGCCAAACCCACCACCTCTCCTCCTCCTCACTGCCCCTCCACCTCTACTGCTTCTACCGGCGAAGTCCTCCCGCTTCCACCATCAAAGTCCCTGCCACCCCTTCCACCCCGACCTCCCTGGCCCCACCTCTGCCACCACCTCTCTTGCTATGAAGATAAGACAGTTTGTTTGCTTTCTCCTGCCTCTCCTTACGCACCTGCTCCAGATCTTTGATCTCTGAACGCACATGAGCGTTAGGCACTGATGCTGACCATCTCTTCCCGCTTCGGCCACCTCTACCTGCAAAAGTTCCTCTTTAGAATTTATTCACAGCTTACAAAAACGATGAGCTTTTGTGTTTTGGGAACAGTTATAAACAATGTACCTGACATGCTTGGCGTATCGTCTCCATCACCATCCTCTCGGCTGAATGCTTTCTTGTGCGTGCTATCCTTCCATTTCTTGTATATCGCACCTGCTTTGTTTGCCCTCACCTTGGCTCCACTCTCTGTCTTTATCTATTTAGTTACAGAGTGCCTCAAGTTAGAACCATCAAACATTCTTTAACCAAAAGACAAGTTTCTTATTTTGTAATATTAGGGGTGTTACCTTGCCACTGGCTGTTACACGATCTCCATTGTTTAACTTGATGTACTTCTTACTTTTCTGTTTACCAAACACAAATCCAGTTAAGTAAGATTACAGTTTCGGACATTATTATGATGTATCTTAACTCTTTATTACCTTGTCCCAGTGATAATTAGTTTTCTGCTGCTTCATTCCCTGGCCATCATCTGCCACTAGATCTAGAACAGCAGCGTCCAATCTACAATCCGAAGGAAAGACATAAGGCATGCCAATATCAGACAGAAAAAGAACTATAAGATTTGAAATGCCACAAAAAAAGGCACAAATCTTGTTACCTGTTTGATCCAAACCCTTCATTACCCTCACAGATAGCCCTGCCTCTGAATGCTGCGTGCATAAGAGTAACAAAGAGTCAAACTCGTGCGTTCATCTCCACATCAGTAGATTAAACAAAATGATCATATGCATTTCAGCTTTGAGAGCTAATGCACATCACACCGAAACATTTTGAACTTAGGAAGAAAACGTACATGGTTAACTGGTATGGAGCTGATATAGAACTCTTCGTCCTTGAAAGTTTGCTGTGCTGTTCTTTTCTTACCGCTTACTGAAATCAAAGTAGGCTTTATATGAAACTAGGTTTAATCAAAGAATTTAAAAAGAGAAGGACAAGTCACACATACCTTTGTTTCCAGCTATCTTGTCCTCAATGGAAGTGGTAATAGGTTCATCTTCCTAGAAATCGAAACACTTGTGTGAGTAAAAACTAATGGCACATAAAACCAGTACGTCAAAACTGAATGTTAGCAAGACTACCATTTCTAAATGATTATTGGAAGAACTCTTCTGATTCTGCTCATGTCTCTTATTAATGACCTCCTCATGAACTTTTCCTCTTCATCACATCAACCCATTGAAGACCCTGTACAAGAACCCAAAGCCTTCAGCAACTTACAAACAAATATCATAAGTACATACAGAGGAGGAACACAAGATCACCTTCACATTTTTAGACCTTGCATTTTCACCTTCTGCTTCAAGTATGGTCTGCTTGGGTCTACCACAGATCACCCATCATTAATAATTTAATCAAATTGGTATAAAACTACAGATATGGATGAATAGAAGATAACTATCCCACTCACCTGAAGTTTTTAATCTTCTGAAAAAACGCCATTGCCTCTAACTCACCACCTTCAATTATGCTTTTGAACATGGGATGCAACCCTTCTCTTGGCAACGCCTTTGCTCTCCTGATAGACTCTTTCGACGGCGCCGTTTCGTACTCGTGTACAATCGAAACGCCTTTGTTGACGTTCTCTCGAGAGAATCCAACTCCGCAGACGAATCAATCATCTCCTGGATCTTGTTAAAGATGAGATCAATCGTCTTCTGCGGGAAACGACCGTACACAGTGACTCCACTCTCAATCGCCTCACTCGTTCTGTTCATCACTTCCTCCATGTTCTTCAACACCTCGTCCTCGGTCGGTGCAGGCCTGATGGGCTTCGAGAGGAACAGATGAAGATCCAGCAGGTACGGCATATCCTCAGGCGTGACGAACGATATCGCAGAGCCTGTACGACCGGCTCTAGCGGCTCTCCCCACTCGATGGACAAAGATCTTTGGTCTCGGAGGAAGTCCCAGTTGATCACATTGTCAAGCAACGGTATGTCAATACCTCTAGCGGCGATATCTGTGACGATCAACAGCATAGTCTTTCGCTCTGAACCTGGACACGTGGATCTTGCGTGCGTCTTGGTCCATGTCACCGTAACACACGGGGACAATGTTCTCCAGCTTAAACAGCGAGTTCACAAACTCCACGTGATGCTTTGTGGATACAAATATGATTGTCTGTTCGTTAGAGCTTATATGCTCTCTGACCAAGTATATCAACGCAGCGTACTTCTCTTCCGGTCGTAACGTTAAAAACGAGAGCTTTAAGTCAGGACTGATCTTGTTCTCGACGTCTAGCCTAACTAGCTGAGGCTCACGCAAACCAGCCTTTGCGAACTCTGCGAGTGCGCTTGGTAATGTGGCGCTGAAGAGCAGAGTCTGCCTGTTCTCGCCTAGCTTGGCTAAGATCTGATGAAGCTGCTCGGCGAAACCCATGCCGAAGAGACTGTCTGCTTCGTCGAAGACCACGTACTCAACTGTTCTTAGTGACATGTCGTCTACCTCTTCCAAGAGATGCATGAGTCTCCCGGGGGTTGCGATGATCACGTCGGGGCTTTTTGTTAGCTCCTCGAACTGGTCTTGCATGCTATCACCACCGACTAGTAAGGTAACTCGGAGATCTGAAACATTGAAGGAATCAAAAGGCGTTTAAACACACAACTGAAACAAGTAAAGATTGAGATTATGTTCGAATTGAGTTCTTCAGACATCATAAAGGAATCAAAAGGTGTTTAAACACACAACTGAAACAAGTAAAGATTGAGATTAGGTTAGAACTGAGTTCTTCAGACATCATAAAGGAATCAAAAGGTGTTTAAACACACAACTGAAACAAGTAAAGATTGAGATTAGTTAGAATTGAGTTCTTTAGGCATCATAAATGAATCAAAAGGTGTTTAAACCACTACTAAAACAAGTGCTTAAATATTGAGATTAGGTTAGAACTGAGTTCTTCAGACATCATAAAGGAATCAAAAGGCGTTTAAACACACAACTGAAACAAGTAAAGATTGAGATTATGTTCGAATTGAGTTCTTCAGACATCATAAAGGAATCAAAAGGTGTTTAAACACACAACTGAAACAAGTAAAGATTGAGATTAGTTAGAATTGAGTTCTTCAGACATCATAAAGGAATCAAAAGGCGTTTAAACACACAACTTAAACAAGTGTTTAAAGATTGAGATTAGGTTAGAACTGAGTTAATCAGACAAGGAATCAAAGACCAAACCTGTAAACTTCCCAAGTTCCTTAGCGAACTTGAGAGTCTGCTCAGCCAAGTCACGAGTAGGCGACAAGATAAGCGCCCTAACACCACCCTGAGGAACATGCTGTTTGAGCTTCTCAAGCATAGGGATTAGAAAAGCTGCGGTTTTTCCTGAACCCGTCCTCGCCATGGCGACGACGTCGACGCCGGAGAGGATTAAAGGCATAGTCTTCCGCTGGATCGGCGTGGGAACTTTGTACCCTTTCTTCTTGATTGCGTTGTAGACATTGGGACCGAGGTTTAGAGACTCGAATCCTCCGGATTTGCCTTTCTTCTTCTGCTTTCTTTGCGGTGAAGCTCAGTGACCGAGCTCACCAGGAAACCCTTTCCTTCAACCATTGTGAATAATCGTGACTGCAGCGAATCTCCGAAGAAGAAGAGTTTAGGACTTAGGTTTAGCCGTTTAGGGTTTAAAGAGATGATGATACACTAAAACCTTTTGGTGGGCTTTACTTATTTTGGGCCCAACAAGATGGCAAGCAATCCCAGCAAAACCCGTTCGTGGGCTTGTGTTGCTTGGTCTGCAAGTCTTAGGTTAATGTTTCTATGTGTCTCTCCCTTTAACCAGAGTTCAAGTCTTTAAAATATATATTTTTCTAGGATGTGAGAAATAGCTCTAGTTTTAATTAATTTTAGTTTATTACGATACTTTTAAAACGTTCATATCATACATAGATGACGCAAAAGTTTCCATCTATCAATTTAGGAATAAGTAGACTTACACTCCTCCAAAAATATATGATGTTTTGGAGAAATTTTGATGTTTCAAAATATAAGATGTTTTGATATTTTTAAGGTACTTTAACTTCTTGAAAACTAGTTAAATAGCAGTTTACTGCATTGTTTATAATTGGTTAATCTATATTTAATTTATATTATTTAATTATATTGACTTCAAAAGTAAGTTTTTAATTCTTGTGCATTCAAACAAAAATCTTATATTATAGAACGGAGGAAGGACTTTTTCTACCTGATTGGAACTTCCTTTTCTCAAGATAAAAAATTCACTAACTAGGAATTTGATTTAATAGTTAAAACTCTTTAATTATCTACTAAAAATTTGATAGGTCAAAATTTTGATTTCTATTGGAAAGCGTATGATTTTGGAAAGAATAGTAATTTAACATGGTTTGAGATTCGTCCAAAAGCTCGTAATGATTCAAAAATAGAAAAGGAATGAAAAGCATAGTCTAAAACGAACAAAACTTTTATTCACCCCTAAGGTGTTCACCCCTCCTTTACACCAATCAAACTGCCAACAAATATTAGTTAAAAGGAATTATAATTAAAGAAGAAAAAGGAAAATAGCTTGACAAAAAAGGAACTAACCTGAGACGCCTCCGTTAACTCTGTTTTGACTTTTGATCCGATTTCTTCTTCTTCTTTATCCATCGGTTTTTCTTCTTCATCCCAGAGACTCCCAAATAATTTTTACGTAACTTACATGTTCTCATCACTCAGTTAACATAATTAGCCTCAAGTTTAATTATCGTTTTGATTATATATATATATATATATATATATATATATATATATATATATATATATATATATATATATATATATATATATATATATATATATATATATATATATATATATATATATATATATATATATATATATATATATATATATATATATATATATATATAATATGGGTCTTTTGCTTTCCAATTATCCAAGAAAAATCTCATAAGGTCAGGTAAAATTATCGACAATAATATTTTCTTGGTAATATTTCTCATAATTTGTAGCTATGTGATAACTACGGAAATGTAGAAGAGATTTAAAAGTATTATAATTTTTAATATGTAGACATAATAAAAGTTAAAATCATAGTAACAAAAATATATGTAAGAAAGTACGGATTATACCTAAAAATTTTAGTATGTCAATATAAATTTATATGCGATGGACTTTAAAATTAAATTGTATATTTGTTTGCATAAAAGTAAATTATAAATATAAGATTAAATGAAATATAAGCAATAGTTTAATAAAATATAAAAGAAACAATGTATCATAAAACAAAAGAAAATGAAAAATAGAGACAAAATAACTGCTGTCAATAATGTCTTCAGAAGTCTTCGTTTGCAATCCTATTATGAGCAATAGCAAAGAGATCATCTTGAGAAATTAAAAACATTATTTAACAAAATATGTGAATGCATGTATTACATCAATCGTAAAGCATCAATTTCTGGAACACCAGTGGGGTCGAAGACAATTTTGGAAAACCCATCAATGTTAGTAACCTTCTTAAGTCGGCCTTATTATGAAAGATGAAATTTTTTAGCAAGATATACATATAATATCAGCTCCAAAAGATTTATTATATACAATAAATACAATAGATTACATTGTCCCCAATTAATTTGCCAACACTGTAAAACACATAATACTATGTTTACATCTATAGAATTCCATAAATCATTGAAAACATGAGCAAGTGCACCATGTTTACACACTTAATGACGCCATCGTAACAAAAAAGGGATCAAACCATGTGATACTATACAAGTTCTGGTCACACAAACTTTATTTCACAAATATTCTCCATCGACATAAGTATTTCAATTCTTGAATTTTGTTTCCTTGAATACGTTAACATTCTCATTTTTCTTTTCTATAATATATTCGATCCCGTGATTAATTCAATTGTGTTTCCTTTTAAATTTGAAGCATTAAGTTTTGGGAATAAAAAAGAGATTTTCGATGACTTGAATCTAAAAGATCATAAAACGATTTGAAGCTCATATTAGTTTTTCAAAACATTATGATAAACATGGTTTACTTGTTGCAAGATTAGATATGAACAGCAATATAAGAGGTTGTGACTTCTTAAATGGTTCTAATGATAAAGTCCATGAAGCGTATGTAATGTGGTGAGGATGAAGAAGGATTTACAACAGAAAGATTAGTGTATGTCCCCGTGAAAGAAATTTATGTCCAAAAGACATTGTGAATGAGAAGTCCGGATGCATGGGGTCACGTACTGGACTGTAAATGCACGCGCCGCCAGCGATGTGGACGCTCGCCCCACGTCCATCTATGGCCTTGAACGAGTTCATGATCAGCTCTTCTTTCAGTTTTATGATCATGTCACGTGGGAAGATGATCCAGAGCGGTTCTTCCTGGATCACTGCGTGTCTTAGGGTTCCCGGTTTAGGATTAACCGCATCTTTGTCCCTCGGGTCGGTCACCATGTAGATTGAGCCGTCACGGCTGCCTATTGCGTGTTTGCCAAACCGATCGTTGTCTGTTTTTCTCACATTTCGGGTCGCATCTCCAACAGTCATCTATTGGATTTCCGGTCCCACATGAGAGGACACCAAGATTCCTCCTAGAGGCATTTATCTGTCTACAAATATATTCACAACAATGTTAAAATGCGGATGATAAAAAGTTTTATATTCGAGAAAAGATTAGTTTATACGCACTGGTTAACTTCTTGAACTACGAGTTCAGGATCGGAGACATGAGAGGAGGCAACGAAGATCGGAGCTAGGACAAGGAAGAGACATGAGATGAGGGAGAGAGACAAGTGAAGAAGTGTCATTCTCTTTATTGTCTCCCAAGATGATTTTATTTATTATATGTGTTTGTGAGATTTGAATATTTTGTTTGGTGATGAGATAAAATGGTGAGACGGTGCTCTTTGTATAGGAAAATCTCCTCCAATTAATTTATGTTTTTTAATAATGAAGGCCCCATTTTCTGATTCTTTTTATATGAACTGTAGAGGAGAAAGGATTTTTAAAATACCTACGTATTGAATAGAAATATGATAGAGAAAAAAAACATGGAAATATATCGGTTGTGATGAGATAAAAATGTGATGTCAAGTTTGTCAAGAACCAGAATGCACCTTTGCTATCTGTTGTGGGTGTGATGAACCTTGCTGGCCACGAAGTGCTAGAGATGAAGGAATGGTTTTATAAATCATGGAAGTATAAGCGCAAGAAGAGAGAGAGCTCAAAGAATGTTCCACAGTCAAGACAGCTAAAGAAAATAAATATGTTCAGAGCATAGAGTTCTCTGTGTTGGAAGTAAGAATCAGAGAGTGAAGTTGGGAGGATGGAAAATGCAGATAACAATAAAACAACAGAAAGTTAGAGGTATATTACGGTAAGCACCCCACTTGTACGCTAATCTCAACTCGCCGTCAAATAGAGTCTTAGCAGACTTCCCAAACATCTGTTGACAAGTAAAGATTGGTTTGTGATACAAAAAACCAAATAAGACGAAGTAAGAAGGATAATGCTTACTTCAATTTCATGTGTTTCACTTCTGAGATGCGTGATTAAATCACCATCTTCAACACGGGTACCGCCTGCACAATAAGTGATGCATACTGCACAAAAAATACCACCGCCAGGTTCACCTGTGTCCTCAATGCTCTTCCCAGCACAATCAATCTTTGCATCTGAAAGAACAAACATTGCATAGTTTAGAAACACAATAACAAACAAACCCATCAGACAAAACAACAAACAAACCTTCAAGTAAGTCTTTCCAGGTAAAATTTGGAGGTTTAAAGTCAGGATCATAATCATATGCAGAGAAGATGTCACGATCACCCATTGATCCACCAACCTTCACATGGAAATGTAAGTAGCAAGCATATTCGGATTGGATATGAACAACACTGGGGTTGAAATATTAACGTATTTCCAATTTCTCATTTCCTTCATAATGGTCGAGATACTACTTGTACATCCTAGGATATCTGCACAAGCAGACTCAAAAAACGGGTCGTGTTTCATAACGATGCCTGTGTCAGAGTAGGCTCGCAGGACTTCAACAGCGATGTCTTCTAGGTTGCCGAAGGCAATGATGGTGAGAGGACCATGGTATTTTCTCTTATACAAGACAGATTCTATACTCCTACGGACAAGAAGAGGATCATAACCTTCGGGAACCGGACAGCTTTTGATGTCCCACCACACCTTCGTTTTAGCTTCCCGTAACTCACGAGGCGCCTTCTGGTACCTAGTGAAAGGCATCCTTTCTAAAAATATATAACAAAAAACACATCAAACCAGAGAACAATCTACCTATAGATTGAAATTATAAACCAGAGACTGAAATCGCCTACCTTGCACGTCTGAAACGATCGCGCCGCTAATCGACAAGAAAGTAGATCTACAGAATGATTAGGGCTCTTCTCGTCCTCTATATATATATATATATAATATGGGTCTTTTGCTTTCCAATTATCCAAGAAAAATCTCATAAGGTCAGGTAAAATTATCGACAATAATATTTTCTTGGTAATATTTCTCATAATTTGTAGCTATGTGATAACCCGCGCCCTGCGCGGAGCGAGTAGATTTAAAAGTATTATAATTTTTAATATGTAGACATAATAAAAGTTAAAATCATAGTAACAAAAATATATGTAAGAAAGTACGGATTATACCTAAAAATTTTAGTATGTCAATATAAATTTATATGCGATGGACTTTAAAATTAAATTGTATATTTGTTTGCATAAAAGTAAATTATAAATATAAGATTAAATGAAATATAAGCAATAGTTTAATAAAATATAAAAGAAACAATGTATCATAAAACAAAAGAAAATGAAAAATAGAGACAAAATAACTGTTGTCAATAATGTCTTCAGAAGTCTTCGTTTGCAATCCTATTATGAGCAATAGCAAAGAGATCATCTTGAGAAATTAAAAACATTATTTAACAAAATATGTGAATGCATGTATTACATCAATCGTAAAGCATCAATTTCTGGAACACCAGTGGGGTCGAAGACAATTTTGGAAAACCCATCAATGTTAGTAACCTTCTTAAGTCGGCCTTATTATGAAAGATGAAATTTTTTAGCAAGATATACATATAATATCAGCTCCAAAAGATTTATTATATACAATAAATACAATAGATTACATTGTCCCCAATTAATTTGCCAACATCGTAAAACACATAATACTATGTCTCCATCATGTAGAATTCCAAATCATTGAAAACATGAGCAAGTGCACCATAAGCGACACACTTAATGACGACGTTACTGTAAAAAAAAGGGGATCAAACCATGTGATACTATACAAGTTCTGGTCACACAAACTTTATTTCACAAATATTCTCCGATCGATTAAGGTAAGTATTTCAATTCTTCGAATTTTGTTTCCTTGAATACGTTAACATTCTCATTTTTCTTTTCTATAATATATTCGATCCCGTGATTAATTCAATTGTGTTTCCTTTTAAATTTGAAGCATTAAGTTTTGGGAATAAAAAAGAGATTTTCGATGACTTGAATCTAAAAGATCATAAAACGATTTGAAGCTCATATTAGTTTTTCAAAACATTATGATAAACATGGTTTACTTGTTGCAAGATTAGATATGAACAGCAATACATGTTATGATATTTTATTACAAATCGGCATATCAAGCTAAAATAACCAATTCAAACCGTAAAGAACGTAGTTGTACGAAGTTTAAAGAATCAATTATTTACTCAAGCGTAAATGACTTAAAACACACGTATATTTTATTGCCTTATTTAAATGAACCACTTCCAAGTTTTCGAACAAACAATAAAGTCTCTCTTTGAATGGTAATAATATGTTGCATTAGTTAAATCCCCGTTTTTTTTTTAAATCCGAGTGTAATGTTGATCGAAAATCTTATAGTATAATGTAAATTTGTTTGTAATTATTCTAGTTGAGAAAGAGCTTTTAAAAAAATGAAGTGAGAGTGCATGTGGTGATGACACTTAGGAAATGTCACACATGTAATAAACACATGAAGCCAAGGTTATTTTTTATCAATACTCCTCAAATAATAAAAAAGGGATAGCATAATTAACCAGACAAAAAAAACCCAAAATTAAGGTTCTAAAATGTAAGAAATTGCTCTAATTTTAATCAATTTAGTTTAGTTTGATACTTTTTTAAACATCATACATTTTTATTTAAACCGGTTTTAACATTAGTTTCGGTCTAATTTGATCGTTGCAATACGAAAGTAAAATCCATTAGGAAAAAAAATTCCACCTTGATGGCCAAAAGAAATATTTAGTATTCCCTCCATTTTTTTAATATAAGTCGTTTTAGAATTGTGTACAAAAATTAAGAAATCATTAATTTTTTGTATTTTCTAAACAAAAACATCATTAATTATTTACCTAACCACAAATCAACCAATAATAAAATAAAAAGTATATTATCATTGGTCGTATAACATTAAGGAGGTGTTATTGGTTTATATATTTTGATTGATTTAGAAATCCATATATTTATAAATCCAAGTAAAATATGCAAATCCGGAGGTTTTCCCTCGGATTTGAGTCTTTGTATTTTTAACTAATAAATTCAAACAAATCCATTATAAAATCAAATATATTAGTAAATCTGTACGATTAAACAACACTTAATTTGATATAGAATTTATGAATCATTAAACCAATAACACATGAATTTAATACAGATTTTAAAATCATAGAACCAATAACACTAGATTTAGTTCGGATTTTCAAATCTATTAATATACAACAACCAATAATCTCTACTAAGTGTTAATAAATTTTACATAGAAAATCAAAAACGTCTTATAATTCGAAACATAAAAATTTCTTTAAAACGAATTATGTTACTAAACAGAGAGTACCAAATAAAGTAAAGCATACCGAAACAAAGCAATCGGTGGGTGTGCTTTCTGGTTCTACAAACGCACGTGGATGAACAATGGAAACACCAGGTGGAAGCCGAAACTATCTTTAACACATGTCCACTTAAAAAAATAACAAGATGTCACTTTCTGTAAAGACATCCTCTTTCATTACCAGCTCGATAAAAATCACTTCTCCTTGCTCATCTCTTACCATCAAGCAAACAAAACTAAAGATCAAGTTCTGTCGTTGTTGATAATGTCTACGGCTGGTCACTTTATTCGATGCCTAGGTTCTTATTTTTAAGCTGGTCTTTTTTCCTTGTTTTGCAATCATTTCTATCTGTTAGTTAGTTTTAATAAGATTTCACCATTTGAGGTTTTGATCATACGTGTTCAGGTGTTCTTATGACTTATGATGCGAGTTTTTATAATGAAAAAATTAGATGGTGAGATTAAAAAATGTTACATGGTTGTTGGTTACAGCTGCTGTGGCATGGGAAGCCGGAAAGCCACTGGTGATGGAGGAAGTAGAGGTTGCTCCACCACAGAAACATGAAGTTCGTATCAAGGTTCACTTCACTTCTCTCTGTCACACGGATGTTTGCTTCTGGGAAGCAAAGGTATATCAATAAGACCTAAACAAAGTTCACTATTATAACCTAGCTCTGATCCTGAGTCTTTTCACAAGGTTTCTGAGTTTTGATTACGCAGGGACAAACGCCGTTGTTTCCACGTATCTTCGGTCATGAAGCTGGAGGGTAAGAAAAAAACAGCCCTAATCTTCTTTCACAAGTTTTAGGGTTTAATAGATTTTTGGTTTTAGGGTTGTGGAGAGTGTTGGAGAAGGAGTGACTGATCTTCAATCAGGAGATCACGTTTTGACTATCTTCACCGGAGAATGTGGCAATTGCCGTCACTGCCACTCTGAGGAATCCAACATGTGTGATCTCCTCAGGATCAACACCGACCGAGGTGGCATGATTCATGATGGTGAATCAAGATTCTCCACCAATGGCAAACCCATTCACCACTTCCTCGGAACCTCCACTTTCAGTGAGTTCACTGTGGTACACTCCGGTCAGGTGGCTAAGATCAATCCAGAAGCTCCTCTTGACAAAGTATGCATCGTTAGTTGCGGTTTATCCACTGGGCTAGGAGCAACTTTGAACGTGGCTAAACCAAAGAGAGGTCAGAGTGTTGCGATTTTCGGTCTTGGTGCTGTTGGTTTAGCCGCAGCAGAAGGTGCTAGAATCTCTGGTGCTGGTAGGATCATTGGTGTTGATCTCAACCCCAATAGATTCGAGGAAGGTGGTTAAAAAAAATTGATTAGTCTTTGACGGTGTCCTTCTATAATCTAATCTCCACATTTACATTGAGTTTTGTTTGTGTTATGGCAGCTAAGAAATTCGGTGTGACCGAATTTGTGAACCCTAGAGAGCATGACAAGCCTGTTCAGCAAGTCATCATTGAGATGACAGATGGTGGAGTGGATCGGAGTGTGGAGTGTACAGGAAGCGTTCAAGCCATGATTCAAGCATTTGAATGCGTTCACGAGGTAACATTTCCTTCACATCGGTTCAGATCAACCATTTATGACATATAATCAGCGATTTGTTTAGGTGAATTTTTCTAAAACAAATTTTTATTTTTAAATTGGCCTTGAACATTTACCGTCTAGCGGTTTTTGTTTCAGGGTTGGGGTGTTGCGGTGCTGGTCGGTGTGCCAAGACAAGACGATGCCTTCAGGACTCATCCCATGAATTTTCTGAACGAGAGGACACTCAAGGGTTCTTTCTTTGGGAACTACAAACCTAAAACCGACATTCCCGGGGTCGTTGAGAAGTACATGAACAAGGTAATGAGAATGTTTGCTTTTACAAAGGTATGATCTTTTACAAATATTATCAAATGCTCTGCTGGTTTCTGTCATCAGGAGCTGGATCTTGACAAGTTCATCACTCACGCGGTGCCATTCTCGAAGATCAACGAGGCCTTTGATTACATGTCCAAGGGAGAGTGTATCCGTTGCGTCATCGACATGGGTGCTTGAATGCTTTCAAATATCAATGATGTCTACTTTGTGTTTTAGTTTCCTTTATGCGCACTCACAGCAATAATAGAAAAGATATAGCAGATATATTATGCTCTGTTTTTAAGTTGGTTGTTTTGTGTC
Organism: Brassica carinata; assembly: GCA_016771965.1. NCBI lineage: Eukaryota > Viridiplantae > Streptophyta > Magnoliopsida > Brassicales > Brassicaceae > Brassica > Brassica carinata. The sequence continues at coordinate 66,556 of JAAMPC010000156.1, forward strand.
TTATCTATTACCTTACCGTTGTAATAACAGATTAATTATAGTGACTGGTGAGATGTTTATAATATCAATTAAAAATATTACTTCCTCGTTAGTGTACCTCACATACATCTGTATGTCCTTATAACGATCCAGCTCTCGTGGAATCCTTACAACCCTACCAGGAGATGAATCCTGTGTACAAGGTGCAAGCTTTTGTCAAGTATATGGACAAAAAATCTATGAGAGAACTGATGTGAAAAGTATCAAAGGCTGCAACTAACAAACCTCTAGTATATGGAGTTAGCAAGCTCAGCTTCAGCCAGTTTTGCTCTGAATATGATTCAATGTCTTCCATTGTAGCGGAAAGGAACTTGTTAGTGAACTCCGCACTTGTATGGTAGTGTTTGGCAGTCTCTTGAAAGAATAAATTACCATTAAATGACTCGCATAATATCTTAGCTAATGCCAATGCTTCTTTGTCCCATTATGTTCCAGCAAAAGCTTAAAACCCTCCTCCACCACCTCCATATCAAGCCTTTCATAGTTCAATCCATAGATGAGAGATGCAAAACAAAACTTCATTTCCTCGTCTCCGAGAGCTTCATTTCTAGATCAATGGAAGATCATCTGAAAGACTGAAACGAATTCGCACTGCCGGAGACCTAATCAAACGATGGCACTGGTCACTTCTGTGCGTGATTACATAAACCGGATGCGGCATGAAGGTTCTCCTCATACTCGACTCCGAAACGGTATAAA